>AWOL01S0027381.1:0-15203 GCA_000715115.1 Nicotiana otophora | reverse complement strand
AGTTTTGGTTGAGTTCAGTTGCTTTCTTGGGTCACATTGTATCAGTAGAGGGTATTCAGGTGTTTCCTAAGAAGATCGAGGCAGTCCAGATTTAACCTAGACCCACATCAACTACAGAGATCCACAGTTTCCTGGGTTTGGCGGGCTATTACCGTCGCTCTATGGAGGGGTTTTTATCCATAGCAGCCCCGTTGATCAGATTATCCCAAAAGGGTGCCTCGTTCAGGTGGTCAGACGAGTGTGAAGCGAGCTTTGAGAAGCTCAAGACAGCTTTGACTACGGTACTGGTATTGGTGTTACCCACAGGTTCAGGGTCTTATACAGTATATTGTGACGCATCTCGTATTGGTCTGGGTATGATATTGATGCAGGGTGGTAAGGTTATTGCATACGCTTCATGGAAACTGAAGGTTCACGAGAAGAATTACACTGTTCATGATCTAAAGTTGGCAGCCATTGTTCACGCGCTGAAGATTTGGAGGCACTATCTTTACGGCGTGCCATGTGAGGTATTTACTGATCATCGGAGCATGAAGTATTTGTTCAAGCAGAAGGAACTCAATTTGAGGCATAGGAGGTGGCTGGAGCTATTGAAACACTATGATATCACCATATTGTATCATCTCCGGAAGGCCAATGTAGCGGCCAATGCTTTGAGTAGAAAGTTAGTCAGTATGTGTAGCCTTGCATATATTCTAGTTGGTGAGAGACCGCTTGCATTGGATGTTCAGGAGTTGGCCAACCAGTTCGTGAGGTTAGATGTTTTTGAGCCCAGCCGTGTTCTAGCTTGTACAGTTGCTCGGTCTTCTTTGTTTGAGCACATCAGAGATCGGCAGGATGACGATCCTCATTTACTTGTCCTGAGAGACACTGTGTGGCACGGGGGTGCCAAGCAGGTTACTGTTGGAGATGATGGAGTTTTGAAGATACAGGGTCGTATTTGTGTGCCTAATATGGATGGACATCGTGAGTTGATCCTTGAGGAGTCCCACAGTTCCCGGTATTCTATTCTATCGGGCACCACTAGATGTATCAGGACTTGAGACAGCATTATTGGTGGAGGCGAATGAAGAATGACATAGTTGCCTATGTAGCTCGGTGCCTAAATTGCCAGCATGTAAAGTGGGAGCATCAGAGACCTGGCGGTTTACTTCAGAGGTTAGATATTCCTGAGTGGAGTGGGAGCGTATCACTATGGACTTTGTTGTTGGACTCCCACGGACTCAGAGGAAGTTCGATGCAGTTTGGTTCATTGTGGACAGGCTGACTAAGTCAGCGCATTTCATTCCTTTGGCAGTTACCTATTCCTCGGAGCGGTTGGCAGAGATTTATATTCGTGAGATCGTCCGTTTTCACGGTGTGCCCGTGTCTATCATTTCTGATCGAGTTACGCAGTTTACCTCGCACTTTTGGAGGGCAGTTCAGCGCGAGTTGGGTACACGAGTTGAGTTGAGCACACCATTTTATCCTCAGATGGACGGGCAGTCTGAGCGTACTATTCAGATCTTGGAGGATATGCTCTGTGCCTGTGTTATTAGCTTTAGAGGTTCTTGGGATCAGTTTTTGCTGTTAGCGGAGTTTGCCTACAATAACAGCTACCAGTCGAGCATTTAGATGGCTCCCTATGAGGCATTATATGGTAGACGGTGTAGGTCGCCAGTTGGGTGGTTCGAGTCGGGGGAGGCTCGGTTATTGGGTACAGATTTAGTTCAGGAGGCCTTGGACAAGGTCAAGATTATACAGGATTGACTTCGTACAGCTCAGTCCAGGCAAAAGAGTTATGATGACCATAAAGTTCATGATATTGCATTCATGGTTGGAGAAAGAATATTGCTTCGAGTATCGCCCATGAAGGGTGTTATGAGATTTGGGAAGAAGGGCAAGTTGAGCCCTAGGTATATCGGGCCATTTGAGATCCTCGAGAGAGTAGGGGAGGTAGCTTATAAACTTGTGTTGCCTCCAGGGTTATCCTCAGTTCATCCGGTATTCCATGTGTCTATGCTCCGGAAATATCGTGGCGACCCGTCCCACGTGTTAGATTTTAGCTCTGTCCAGTTGGACAATGATTTGACTTACGAGGAGGAGCCAGTGGCCATTCTAGACCAGCAGGTTCGTCAGTTGAGGTCAAAGAGTTACCCTTCAATTCGAGTGCAGTGGAGAGGTTAGCCTATTGAGGCAGCTACTTGGGAATCTGAGTCCGATATGCAGAGTAGATATCCCCACCTTTTCACCAGCCCAAGTATTTTTCTATGTCCGTTCGAGGACGAACGGTTGTTTTAGAGGTGGAGAATGTGATGACCCAAAAGGTCATCTTGTGTTTTAGAACTCGAATCTATGCTCTTAAGCCTTAAAAATCTTATTTTTACCCTCCTTGATTTGCGTACGCAGTCCGGACAGGTTTCCGGAAAGCTTTTATGTTGAAAACTAATAAAAATAAGACTTTTCGCCTTAAAAGTTGATTTTAGTTGACATCGGTCAACATTTTTGGTAAAAGGGCTCGGATCCGTGCTTTGACGGTCCCGATAGGTCCGTATCGAGTTACGGGACCTGGGCGTATGCCCGGAATCGAATTCGGAGGTCCCTAGCTCAAGTTATGAATTTTTGAGAAACATTAAAAGTCTGAAAATTAATTGTTTTTAAGAATTAATTGATGCATGTCATTATTGGTATCGGGTCCGTATTTTAGTTTCGGAGCCCGGTACAGTTTCATTATGATATTTAAGACTTGTCTGTGAAATTTGGTGAGAAACGGAGTTGATTTGACGTGATTCAGACGTCTAGTTGAGAAGATAGAAATTTTAAAGTGTTCTTGAGAATTTTATTTGATTTGGTGCTAAATTTGTAGTTCTAGGTGTTGTTTTGGCGATTTGATCATGCGAGCGAGTTCGTATGAAGTTTTTAGACTTGTATGCATGTTTGGTTTGGAGCCCCGAGGGCTCGGGTGAGTTTCGGATAGGCCACAGGATGTTTTGGACTTGGGAAAAATCTGGTTATCTGTAGATTCTGGTGTCTGGCATATCCTTCTTCGCATTCGCGAAGGTCCTCTCGCGAACGCGAAGAGTAATCTGGAGAGGCTGAGAATATATTCTTCGCGAATGTGAAGGCCTGGTCGCTAACGTGAAGTGATGGGGGATTTACCCATCGCGAACGCGACCTGACCATCGCGAACGCGAAGCACTTGGGGACCTGGGGGAGGGCTGGTCATGTTTTTCTACGCAAACGTATCCACTGGTCGCGAACGTGAAGGCTAGGGGGGAGTTGCCTTACGCGAACGCGAAGGAAGACTAGCGAACGCGAAGGCCTTAGGCCGCTGTGCATTGCGATCGCGACAGGCCTTTTGCGAACGTGATGAAGGCCTGTCCAGAGACTTAAAACAGACTCCAAACACGGGTTTGAGCCATTTCTTCAACAATTTTCAATAACCAAACGGGTATAGGCGATTTTCAAGAGCCATTTTCTTCCCCTAATTGTTGGTAAGTGATTCTAAATTATTTTCTTTCAATTATCCATTACATTTTTTGAATTTTCAACTTAAAATCTAGAGTTTTCATGGTATAATTAGGGTTTAGGGTAGAAACTAGGGTTTTCAGGAATTTAGGGATTTAGACCACAATTTGAGGTCAAATTCCACAACCAATTATATATTCGGGCTCGGGGGTGAATGGTTGAATGGATTTTAGTCCGATCCTCGGGTTTTGACCAAGCGGGCCCGGGGTCGATTTTTCGACTTTTTGGAGGAAAATTTAGAAAATTTAATTTATGCAATATAATTGATTTCTTTAGCAATATTTGATACTATTGAGTCATTTTGTGAATAGATACGAGTGGGTTGGAGGTAAATTTCAAAGGAAAAGCTGTGATTGAGTATTAAGTGGCCTTCGGAGCGAGGTAAGTGTTGTGTCTAACTTTGGCTTGAGGGAATAGGTATTTTGTGAGTATTTGTTACGTGTTTTGTTGTTGAATATGACGTATAGTTGAGGTAACGAGCATCTATACGTTGTGGTCGAGTCATAAAATGCGAGTGAAATTCCATTTCTTGCAATTTTGTAGTCTTAAATCTTGCTATCCGTGCTTATTGTTATTGTTGAAATGTTTGAAGACTTGTATCGATTCCACCAAGGTCGATAAAATTGTGAATATTGATTCTAGGTTGAGATGTTAAATTGTGAAAGTAATCCTTTATGAAATATTGATTTCTTGTGAAACTTCTCTCTATCCATTGTTATTGATTTTGTGTATTGTGAGGAAGAGTGTAATGCATGAAGGGTGATGCCGTGTATAATTTAATTATATTGTGAGGAAGAGTGTAAAGCACGAAGGGTGATACCGTGCATAGTTTAATTATATTGTGAGGAAGAGTGTAAAGCAAGAAGGGTGATGCAGTGCATAATTTATTTATATTGTGAGGAAGAGAGTAAAAGCACGAAGGGTGATGCCGTGCAGTCTTATTTGTTATTTGGTGAGGTTGGGAGTAAAAGCACGAAGGGTGATGCCGTGCAGTTTTTCTTGCTGTCTTGATTGCTCAATTCGTTTAAGGATTTCCGATTTAATTATGTCCTTTTATTATTCTCACTCTTTATGTTGTATTCCCCCACTGTATGTTCCTCTCCTATTATTTCTGCATTATTGTTTTACTTATTGTTGTAGCCTCTAGCATGATTATACTGTTCAGGTTATATGTAAGTGTCTTGTCTTAGCCTCGTCACTACTTCGCCGAGGTTAGGTTCGACACTTACCAGTACATGGGGTCGGTTGTACTGATGTTGCACTCTACACTTTCTGTGCAGATTTTGATACCGGCTCAGGTTGATCGAGATTTGCTACTGGTCCGCTGTCCGGAGACTGAAGGTAGATCTGTCGGCGTTCACAAACCTTGAAGTCCCCGTCTATCCTTTATGTCTTACTGTTTTCTTTCGTTCAGACATTTGTATTTCTTTCAGACTATTACTTGTTGTAAATTCTAGAATGCTCGTGAATTGCGACTCCAGATCCGGGTGGTAGTAGTTAATACAGATTTATGATATTCCGCACTTGTTATATTTTATTGTAGTTAATTAATGTTAATTACTGAATGGAAATAAGAAATTGGTAAATGATTCTCTAACGTTGGCTTGCCTAGCAAGTGAAATGTTAGGCGTCATCACGGTCCCGTCGGTGGAAAATTTCGGGTCGTGACACCCCATTTCTAATCAGTTTCCTTCACTTTGAGTTCTCAAATGCCTTGATTCTTTAAATCATTAACCATTTCTTAGTTTGTTAGTCTCATCTATATTTATAATATTGCCTCACTAAAAAATTGATCAGGCTTCTGTTAACATTGGTTATTCAAGTATTGTGATGATGGATTTCACCGGAAGGCACTATATCCTCTAAAAGATTGAGTGTTTTCCTTATTTTAATGCTACTTTGGTTGAGCAAAATTTTTTTATGTCGAGTGTGATAGTGTTACCTTTATTCTTCTATTTTGGTTAAATCTCTAGGTTACTGCAGTATGGTTAATTTGTTGATGTTCTTTGAAAAATATTTTTTTTTTACATGTTTGTCTGAAAATTGGAGTTTTTACTTGAAATAATTGTAACTTTTTCTCATGATCGAGCCAATATCTAACCAAGAATTGAGTTTCACTTCAAGATGGTTGTTTTTCCTACTTATCTGCTATTTTTCAATCAGTTTCTCCAATGTTTTCAAAAACTTGTTATTGCCATTATACCTTAAAAATTATCACTTAAAAGAGCAATCAGTAAGGCATCACGAGTGTTGAAATAATTCTTTCGTATGACAAATTTTTATTCGCATCAATTTATCTAACTCAATTCATCTGAAAACAATATTAGATTTAAATAAAATTTATGCAGAGGGCCAAGGGAACAAAAATGATGTTGATTCAAAATTTCCAATGAATTTACTTTTGATGAAGACTTCCTTGTAGCTTTTGGGAATATGAAATGCCTCAAGCTTTGTCATTGGTATGGGGTGAGGTTTTTAATAATCAACTTGCACTAACATTTTGGTATTTGGGTTAGAAAATTGATATATCAATTAATTACTTTGAACTGCTGCATGTACCGGTGCAATCTATTCAATTTTGATATAACTATTTGGCGCATGAAGCGGTGCGACCAAATCAATTAGTTTGATGAACTAAACTTATGGTTTTTTTCCCATAAATTTTCAAGTATGCAGTTATACAGTTATTATCACAGACGCTGCTTCTCTCTGTTTCTGAAGCGTGTCGATTGTGGAATGCTTTTTCATGGGAATAGATGTTTTACATTTTTTACATCACTTCATTGATGATCAATTTTAATAATATCACAATGCAGGAACCTTCAATGATGATTTGCAAATACTAAGGGGATGACAAGTAAAAGGTAAACGCCGTCTTGAAAACAATAATGCAATGGGTGTTCAAGGAGAAAACTTCACTTAAAATTTTGATTGAACGGAAATGGGTGTAATAATTTTCTCTCTACATTATAAATTCTATTCTTTTTTCTCTTTTAGTTGAACTTTCGGGCATTGTGACTGCGCGGTTTTTTTATAAAAATTGTGTCTTATATAGAAGAGCGTGGTATAAAATTGTAATTGTAGTAAAGATGAATTTTATGAGATAAGGAATTGTTTTAGGATGTTGGCCTGATTTGTGGAGGAAAAGGAATTTTGCATTAGCAGTGATTTTAGTTGCTGATGAATAAGTGATGTGTAAGGAGAAGTGAGAAGAAAAGAAACAAAGAGAAAAGAAAAAGGAAGGCAAGAAAATGGAGAAGATGAAGAACCAACAATAATATAAGAACAAGGAGCAGACATGATATATGTTAGCATATACATTTCTTTCACTTAATCATGGTTACTTATTGTATATTTAAACTTATTAATTTTTTTAATCACGATAAGTTAATATAACTCAATGTGAGTAAGTCCGTTAAAAATTAGCTCTTCACAACTTATTTTTGATTTTGTTAACCATTTAAATATTAGTAAAAGATCATTCCATATATATAATGTGGTTTCTTACTGTCGCGCGAAGCGCGACAAGTTTACTAGTTAGGAATAAAAGAAACATACTCTTTTTTCTTTTTGTTGAACGAGAAACTAGAGTCAGACTTAGTAAAAGTAAGAAGAAAAGAAGGATCAATTCTGGGGTGAACGGATTATATCTGCTTTTGCGCCATGACAATCTCACTCGAATTACAGGAACCTACACATATTAGTACAGTATACCGGGGTCCCCGACCAGAATCACACGTGCAAGTTTCCCTGCATGTGGCTCGTCCGTGCTTTCCGAGGCGCTGCGTATGAATGGGAGAAGGGGGTGGAACTCCACGCTTTCTGTAACGACCCGACCGTTCGTTTAGAGCTCTAGCGTGTTATTCAACGGTTTGAGGCCTTGAGTAGTTTCACTTCAGGTATTATGACACGTATGGTTGATATTGAATTTTGGGAGGTTCGGGATTAATTTGGAAAGAAAATTCTAATTTCGGAAGCTTTAAATTGGAAGAATTGACTAAGGTTTGACTTTTGAGTAAACGACCTCGGAATCGGGATTTGAAGGTTTTAATAAGTTCGTATGATGATTTTGGACTTGGGCATATGTTCGGGTCGAGTATCGGGTGGCCCGGAGGCATTTCGGCGCTTATTATAGAAGGTTGGCATTTTAAAGGTTTAAGAGTTTTATAAGTTTCGTTTGAAGTGGATTTTGATGTTATTGATGTCCGTTTGGGGTTCCGAGCCTAGGAATAGCTTCGTTATGTCATTTATGACTCGTGTGCCAAATTTGAAGTCATTCCGGATTGATTTGATATGTTTCGGCACAAGATATAGAATTTAAAATTTTGAAAATTTATAAGTTTGATTCGAAGCGCGATTCATGATTTGGATGTTGTTTGACATGGTTTAAGGCTTCGACTAAGTTCGTATCGTATTTTGGGATATGTTGGTATGTTTGGACGGGGTCCCGGGGACCTCGGGTGATAATCGGATTTAAAACGGATCGAGTTTGGGCTTGGGGGAAATGCTGAAGCAGCTGGCATCTGGTGTAACCGCACCTGCGAGGTTTTGGCCGTAGGTGCGGAGCCGGAGAAGCGGCCAAGAGGGTTGCAGGAGCGATTCTGGGCGAGCTGGGTAGTGGCGCAGGTGCGAGACCATTTCTGCATCTACGATGGCGTAGATGCGGCGTCCTTGAGCGCATAAGCGAAATGGATAGGACCGCAGATGTGGTCGAGTTCCTAGAAGCGGGACCGCACCTGCGCATGAGAAGCCGCAGAAGCGAAGGTGCAGAAGCGCTGGAGGGGCCACAGATGCGGAGGTTGAGGGGCCTGAAGGAAGCCGCAGAAGCGGCTCATGTTCCGCAAATGCGAAAATGTCGCTAGGTAGTGAGGTTTTTATAAAAACAGAATTTGGCCCATTTCCTCTCATTTTTACTTGGTTGGGGCGATTTTGGAGAGTTTCAAGGGGAGATTTTCATCAAGCAACACAAGGTAAGTGACGCTCACCTATTACAAGTTAAATACATAGTTTGTATATGGATTTTAATATGAAAATTAATAGAAATTTGGGATATTTGGTAGAAACCCTAGAATTTAGTATTTTTGGAATTTGACCGCGAATTTGGACATAAAATTTGGAATAAATTATATATTTGAGTTCGTAGTATTATGGGTAGAGTTTATCTTCGAAAATATCCCAAATCCGGGAGCGTGGGCCCGAGAGTTGTCTTTGTTGGCTTTTGAGCGAAGCTGAGAATCATTATAAATTGTTAAATTTTATGTGTTGGGGTATATTTTGATTGGGTTGCACGTTTTTTGACTAGTTTTAAAGAGACGGGTATCCGATTGAGGTGTTAGAGAGGCTTTGGAGCCGATTATGGAACTTCGGAGCGAGGTAAGTCTCCTGTCTAACCTTGTGAGGGGGAAACTACCCCTTGGGTGATATTTTTTGTTATGTGCAACTAGTTATGGGTGCTACGTACGCACGAGGTGACGAGAGTCCGTATGTAGCTATAGCATGATATGTCCGGGTAGACTTAGGATCTTATCAAGTAATATGTGAATTATTCGAACTCATTCTGCTGACTTAATTAATTGAGGTTATAATTGAAATTGATTTAAAAATAAACATATGTACACTAGGCCAAACCTTAACACTTTGAGTTGTGGGCGAGTTATTTGAAGAACGGTAAAGATTTTATTCATTTTGTGCTCTAGTGTTGTATTGTAAACAGGTGTCTCGTGATTCGGTAACTTCTTTCCTTTTCTTATGGAGCGGGCCGAATACCTCAGTATTATATAGATGCATCTATGGTTTGTGCCGCTCGACCCTCGGCAGTGTACACATTATTCTGGATCGGACCGAACGACCTTGGCAGAATCGTGCATTATATCGCTAGTAGTCCGAATAGCTTATCTCTCTACTGATGCCCGGCAATTATATCGTATTCCTTATTTATTTGATAATGACACTTGGCATTTTCTGAGCTGTTAAAGTAGAATACAAGATTTAGAACTTTTTGCTTTAGAAGAAGTAATTGAATGATTATGTAACTTACAGATTTACCCCATCATTGTTGTATGCTTCATATTTGCTCATGTTTTATTACATTTTTTATTGGACCTTTAGTAAGTGTCGATGTCGACCCCTCGTCACTACTTCTCCGGGTTAGGCTATATACTTACTAGGTATGCGTTGATTTACGTACTCATGTTGTACTTCTGCACTAAATGTGCAAGATCTGACAGGTTCATTGATGATCACCTTGCCGCGTAGGCACACCTGTTGAGGAGACTTCATGTGAGCTACATTCCAGGCTATGCTTCACAGTCCACCGAGTCTCCATTGTACTATTTATTTTATTCTGTCTTATTTCTTTCGGGATAGATGTTGTATTATTATTATACTCCTTAGAAAATACTCATACACTTGTGACACCGAGTTATGGGGGTTCCTATGGGTTGTTCGTTATTGTAGTTGTGTGAATTTCAAATTCATACGATTTAATTAATGAAAATTATGATTTCAAAATACAAAAATGGGTAATTAAGTTGATCAATCACCATTGGATTGCTTGACGGCGATGTTAGGCATCATCATAACGTTTAGTAGATTTTGGGTCGTGACAACTTGGTATCAGAGCGTTAGGTTCACTTAGGTCTCACGAGTCATGAGCAAGTCTAGTAGAGTCTTGCGGATCGGTACGGAGATGTCTGTACTTATCTTCGAGAGGCTACAGAGCTATTAGTAGCACTTCCCTTCTTGATTTTCTCATCGTGCGGTTTGATTCCACTTAGGCTTGTGCATTTATTTTCTTCCTACTTAATCTTATACGACGTGGGGAGCTTGTTATCTATTGGGCGTCGAGTAGTTTTATTGGTATTGCAGACGTGGTGCAAGATATTTTTTCCTGCATGTTCGGGCAAGCTATTAGCGTCACCTTGCGGAAGGATGTTCTTTTGTTCCAGATCATTATCTGTATTTTTTATGGTTTCGAGACTGTTCACGGATTGCTATGATGTCTATGCATTGTTATCGTACAATGTTGGTATGATGGTAAAGTGCTCGTTTATGTGTTAAGGCAATGAATGACTTGAAGAGATGATTCCTCAGCGCATGATTTAGGGGTTCAGCATTTCATTCCAGCAGAGGAAAGAAAATCGGACTATAGATGTCCAGGTTTGGCTGATGAAGAGATGAGACTTGGTATTTTTGAGCGTGGTGGAATTCTCATTTGTGATGTGGTATCGTCTTCCTTGTTGGAAAAGCATTAAGGTTCGCCGGTGCTATGGTATTATTTGATTTTTGCCTTCGGGGAAGGGTGTTGTAAAATGGTGCTTGAGAAGCGGTTGTCAGAGATAGCAGTGTGTAGCGATTCTGAATAGAATTGGTAACTCTAATATTGATGGCTAGAGAAAGATGATCTTCGAGGAGGTTTAGAGTTGGTAGAAATTCATTAGCTCTGGTGCTACAGGTATGAATTTGATTTGAGTTAACATTTGGGCAGCGAAGTGTGAGGAAGGACATGGCGGGAGGTGTCTCGCAGCGGATGAATTACTAGCAGGACAAGTATGAGAAGTGGAGGTCGAGAAGTTTCTTAAAGGATATGGTTTGACCGAAGTGGGAATGGCGGAGTAGTATATGGATTCTGTGGTAGGATAACTGTCACGCCCCAAAACCGAGAAGCGCAACCGGCGCTCAACCATGTGAACCCGGCCGAGCAAGCCTATTTAGATTTCCTTCTACCCAAACTCATTCATGAATAGTGAGAATATATATGTTTTCGTTAATCAACAAATAAAGTGATCATGTCTGCAATACCAATTTCTTACCGTCAGTTACTTTATTTTAAAGTCTCAATTCCAATCATATTTTTCATAATCTGAAGTAGAAATAGTAATTCAAGCACAACACACGAGTTTGACTTCCCCAGAACCATTATACAACCCACAGTATGTCTACGGAGCCTCTATAGATAAAGATGAGTGCAAGGATAATGCCGGCAACAAGGCCCCGGCTATACCTCAAACAGAATACACAAAGAACAAAAGATACATGACTCCGGGATGAAGTGGGGCTCACCAAGTCAACTGGGAAGAAGGTGTGCTGCTATCATTAATCAATATCTCCTGCTGTGGAACCACCTGCATCCATTTAAAAGATGCAGTGCCCCGGCAAAAGGGACGTTAGTACCGTCGAATAGTACTAGTATGAAAACTAAACACTAATTTAAGAATTCAGAAATACAAGATGAATATGATGAACCAGTGCAGCAATAGAATAATATAGATAACCGTTTAAACCATAGCAAGCTTATGAAAAGCTTTAATTAACATTTATAGGATTTAAGATGATATCCTCTGTAACCATCTTCACACAAAGCGGCCCCGCCGCCTCACCCGATGTATGCAGGTGGAAGTGTACGTACAATACCATAACTATAATCAATCGGCAATGTCGCCTCACCCCAATGTATGCGGGTGGATGTATAACCATAGTACCAAGAATCTACACAAAGCGGCTATGCCGCCTCACCCCAATGTATGGGGGTGAAAATGCATCAATGATACCAATACCAACACAAAGCGGCTATGACGCCTCACCCCAATGTATGCGGGTGGTGGTGCCACACCAATGCCAAAACTATACACAAAGCGGTCGTACCGCCTCACCCCAATGTAAGCTGATGGAGGTGCAGTCCCACAATACCATAATTTCTACACAAAGCGGTCATGCCGCCTCACCCCAATATATATGCGGGTGGAGGTGTATCACAATTACAATCTCTATACCATAATCCCCACACAAAGAGGTCATGCCGCCTCACCCCAATGTATGCGGGTGGAGGTGTATCACAATCACAATCTCTACACAACTTGGCATAATAACTTTCACATAAATCACAGCTAGGAATTAAAACATGTGGATACATAATTCATAGTTTGGGACACATCCTCAATTTATAATGCAATATGATAAGAGCATTTGAAACACGAATTGAACATATATCTTCATCACAAAACTTATCGGAATACTCCATTTATAATCAACATCTCGGAACTTACAAAGAAGAGTTTAGCCAACATACCTCACTTGAGCTTTCTTACACTCTAAATGTTTCGGAATTCTTAGAAATTTCAATCTCTTTTAGAAATATAACAAATTGAACCAAAATTAGGAAGATGATCATGGTTCTAGCTCATTTGAGCATTTTATCAAACACTAGATGTGCACAAGGTTTCAAGCTCCTTTTATGGAGGATTCCATCATCCCACAATATAATATTTACCATGCTTAGTTCAACAATCTTCATACACCCCTTGATATCACATGCATGTAAAATAATCAACTCTCATGCCCAAAAATTATCTTCCTAATTACCCATTTTCAGATGATTTCGAAATTAGGGTTTAGGGTGTAGAATCTTACCTCTAGGATGAAGACCTAGTGAGCTTGCCTTCTTAATCCTCCAAAACTTGAGCAAGAATTGAAGAACAATTATTGAAGAACACTTTCTTACTCTAGTGCACTCTCTCTCACTCTAAAATGTCAGATTATATCTCAAAAATGGCCCAAAACGTGTATTTAACGAAGTAGGGTCGGGTTTTAAAAACCCAAAAATAAAGCTCCGGAACAGGTTCTGCGGTCGCATATGCGACCGCATAATGGATATACGGACTGCATATCGATCGCCTAATTGCTGACAAAAATGATCAAGAATCTATTTGTGTATGCGGTCACTATACGGTCCGTATAACTGTTCTGCGGTCGCATAGTGCACCGCATAACAGTTATGTGGTCACATAGTCGACCGCATAATTGCTTCCAACTGACCCAATTAACTGCCTCACTCTGTGGCCATTATGCGGTCCGCAGAGTGATTCTGCGGTCACATAATGGACCGCAGAAATGCACTTTTCAGCCAAATATTTTCCTTTACTTTTCGGTACATTTTTCAACCCAAAAAGTCTGAGCCGCTATAATACTCAACACGTAAAACCAATTCGGCACCATGAAACATTATTTTCCTTTGCACAATTTTACGGGGCCTTACAATAACCACGTACCTTGAGGAAGATTAGAGCAATTTGGGAGGCATGGTGGGAGTGACTAGGTCCGCGGATTATAATTGGAACGGTGGTTACTATACAGAGAAAAATTGAAGATGGCAGAGAGGAGTTTGCTTGAAATAAAGAGGGGTGTGAAGATTTGATTATCGTTATGGGTGCAACATAGCTTTGAGTTTGGAAGGTATTGTTGAACTTTCAGTTAATGTCAGCGGGGAAGGAACAGACTAGTATAGCTGGTGGACGAGCATTGGCTCAGGAGAGTTTACTAATTTCGTGGTAGTGGTACCCAGTACAGCACCGTTGGAAGATGTCGGCATGGAATTTCACATGTGGGTTATCTCCTGTGAGCAGGTTAGCAGTTGCGTGATGTTGACAAATCTTCTGCAAAGAATACTACTTGCTACCCGATAGGAGGTCGAATATGTGATTGTGACTGATGATTCAGAATGTTCATGAAAAACTTAACAAAAGACTTCGAGAAATTTGGCGGTTTAAGGGTACGAGATCATGGTATTTGAGAAAGAGGAATCATTGTGGGCTTTACATTATGTGATGGTAGCTTAAAGCTAAGTTGGGGAGCCCCACCATCAACGATTGGATCGCGTGGTTGTCTGCTTGTGCGATTTCTGGTTATCGATGCATTGGTGGATTATTTATGACTAAGAAAAAGGAAATTTCAGGAGTGAGTTGAATAAGGAACTTGATGAATGTGTGCTATACATTGCTTTATCGATTGAGGTGCAGGATTTAAGAAGACTCCGAGTTTATGCATCTTGTGTATGCAATGTACAAGGGATAGAATTCAGTCGGTTGCTTCTTTGAGACGGTGTTCATGTGCTAGCAGAACAGTAAAGTTTGGTTATATTCGGGATCAGGTCAGAGTGGGTGACTCTCGACAACAGTCCTAGTGGGTTCAAGAATCATAGTATAGTACCTAAGGATTTCAGGTCCGTTGTGTGGTTAAGGATCGAGTTTTCGTAGTGGATTACTAAGGAGACTTGGAATGTTCTATGTTACCATCGGATATGCAGTGCAGTATTGGAGGAAAGGAAGAAATAGCTTTGGATGCACGTAAGGAGGTGTGAAATGATTCATGGGTATTGAGACGATATGGTCTTGCGATTTGGGTCACTCGGGATGAGTGCAGATTGAGTTCGTTATGTTATGAATGGAGCTATTATATCTAAGTTATGTTAAGAGTAAATTGAAAGAAGTTGGGTCGGTTAGTAATGGTTGAATCGGCATGATTGTGGAAATGATCAGTCCCTTCGGTGTGTGAAGTTATACATATGGTTTGTGAACGTACGTGCGGGCTTGACAACTGCCATAACTTGATTGATTTGGGAAGTATTTTATTTGAATGGCCTTGTAGTGTAAATGGATTCTGGAAGGGTCATGACGGTCTAGATCAAGATTTGAGGTCTGTATTTTCTGTGGTTTGGGAATTTAGTTATGTCACGCCCCAAACCTGAAGGGACGTGGCCGGCACTCGGTACCATACTCGGCCCGAGCGTACCACTCTGTAACTATGAACTCTAGAGGAATAACCCTCAACCTACGCCAATGATGCCATATTCTGAATCATCTGAAAATATCGTCTGTCTCATCTAAAGGGTAAACATACCCAAAAACTCATCTATATATATA
>AWOL01S0027375.1:10360-38528 GCA_000715115.1 Nicotiana otophora | reverse complement strand
GGGGGAGGGTGGGGAAGAGGGGGGGGAGGCTTTTGAGTCGACTTTTGACTTTTGATTAATAACTTAGTATTTCCTTATGGAATTAATTTCTTTAGCCGTGTTGATTGTATCACATTGTTTGTGGCCAGATTCGAGGCATTCAGAGGCCGTTTCGCGAGGCAAAGATGTGTTGGAGTAGAGATTTGCGTGGATTGAGGTAAAGTAACACTTCTAAACTTGGCCCTGAGGATTCGAAACCCCGAATTATGTGTTATATAATTGGTGTTGCGCTGTATAGTGGATTTATCTTGTTGATATCTGTGTTCTCATCATGTGATAAGTAATTGAGCTACCAATCATGCTAGAAATCATGTTTAGGCTATATGCTGGTACTGTTGGGACCCATAGTGGTCGTTTCTTGCTGTCGACTTTTTGATCACATTGAAATTTCGTACTTAGTCATATTTATTTATTGCATATCATATCTCAGTCTCCGTTACTATTTATTGTTGTATCATATCATCATTTTTGGGCTAATTTTACGACATCGTGAGCCCGAGAGAGAGAGAGAGAGACTGGAGATATTGATGACTGAGTGGGGCTGATGATCTGATTGAGAGTAACAGTTATGGGATTGGGCTGCACGCCGCAACATGTTTTATTGATTTATGCCTGGATCTGGCTTATTGTAGCGCTTGGGATGAAGGAGCCCCTCCGGAGTCTGTACATACCCATAGTGAGCACAGTTGATTATATTGAGGGATGAATCTTCCCTGGACATGGATCTTATCCGAATTATTTATATTTGTGGGTGGATCTTCCCCTAGGCTGGATTGGCCTTATACAGTACTGAGTGACTGACTGTCAGTTGATGTAT
The DNA here is from genome assembly GCA_000715115.1 of Nicotiana otophora. Lineage (NCBI taxonomy): Eukaryota > Viridiplantae > Streptophyta > Magnoliopsida > Solanales > Solanaceae > Nicotiana > Nicotiana otophora. The sequence goes on along the minus strand of AWOL01S0027375.1, from coordinate 37,672 downwards.
ATATATATATATGGGATGGATCTTCCCTGGGCTGAATTGGCCATATACAGTAATGAATGATTGAGTATACTGAGAGTGTGAGTACACGAGGCTTTCAGTGTGGTGCACCACATACAGCATGTGCATTGGCATGTAGATGTAGAGTGGTCATACTCCTCATATCATTCAGAATTGATCTATTTTACTTGAATTGAGTTTAACTGTTGAACTTGAAAGCATGCCTACATTTATGTACTGTTATTTCTATAGTGTGAACTGTACCTGTTGAGTTCGTTACTACCTTTCAGTCCAAAGGTTAGATTTGTTACCTATTGAGTTGGTTGTACTCACGCTACACCCTGCACCTCGTGTACAGATCTAGGTGCTTCCGGTCACGGCGGCTGCTGAGTTGTGGAGTCCGGATTTTTGGAGACTATCGAGGTAGCTGCTTGACGTTCGCAGTCCTTGACTCTCCCTCCTTATCTTTCATTTTATGCTTCAGTTTTATTACCTAAACGGTGTATTAGACTATGTCTTTATGTAGATGCTCATGTACTCGTTGACGCCCCAGTTTTGGGAGAGATTTTATTTTGAATTATGATTTCGTACTCTGATTTTAAAAAGGTTTTTCCTTATTTTTAACTGCTACCGTATTTTTCAAAGCTTTAGAGTGTTGGAAATGTCTGCGTAGCCGTCTTGCCTAGTACCATGATAGGCGCCATCACGAAAGGTTGGTTTTGGGTCGTGACACAAATACGTCAAATTATCTTAATGTTCATATTTATTATACGCTTTATCTCAACATTAAATCCAGAAAACCTGCGAAATGGCACTTAATAATAACATGTCATGTTATGAATAGTTTAATAATATTTAAATAATTTATTACAGATTTATATTTATTGATATAGGATATACGCGCAAAGCGCGTACCCTAAAACTAGTATATCTATATATACAAGGTGATGTGAAACCTCTTATATGCAAGGAAACTTATTTATCTTTTTTCTTAGTTTTTTGCTTTTTTATCCTTATTTTTCATCTAAACAATTGCAGAAATTTATAGTTAGCCGGTTTATCTCTTTGCTTATATTTAATATCACTTTCCTGAAGTCTCTCTATCTTCCTTTTATTGCTTCCGTTTTCTTCTTCCTAAAATAATTAAAGACAATAGTTATGACTTTTATTGTGTGGGGCATTTTCTTTCAATATCTATATTATATTATTATATTAAAAGGAGGGTAGTGAAACATGAGGTTAAGCCAAATGACGCAGTGAGAAAATGCCACTTGACCCATTTAACAAAATCTAAATCTAAATCTATATCTATATTATATTAAAAGGAGGGTAGTATGCATTGTGGTTAAGCCAAGTGGCAAGCTAAAATGAAGCCACTTGGCAATTTTAGGACAATATTAATAATTAAAAATTATAAATAGAAACATAATTAATGGAAGTAGTTATGAATCTTATACATAATCTAAATAGATCTTAAACAAATCTAATATATATATATATTGACCCATTCCTAGACTTTTTTCTATATTAGCTAGAAAAATGGAGGTAAACAAATTAATTAAAACACTATAATAGAAAAAAATAAAAAATATAGAGAGATGTAAATTGAGATAACCTATGACTATTTATACTTTGGAGTAAGTTAAAATATAAAATAAAACTAACATTTACTTAAGATATTAAAGGTTTATTGTCTTAAAAAAATAAAAAATATAGAGAGATGTAAATTGAGATAACCTATGACTATTTATACTTTGGAGTAAGTTAAAATATAAAATAAAACTAACATTTACTTAAGATATTAAAGGTTTATTGTCTTAAAAAAATAAAAAACAATCAAGTAGCAAAATAAGATCTTACACAAAATATACAAATTATTTATAAGGTAATAAAAAAAATTAAATAATCAATAAAAATATTTTAATAACAAAAATAATAAAATCATAAAATATTGATAAATCGGGCAAACAGATATTTTATACGCAAATATTACTACAACATTTAGATATTGCATGTTCAAACAACTAAGAAAATATTTTTTTAATGATTAATATCTGAATTGAGTGCGGTTAATTTAAGTTTGAACGCATAACATAATTTTTTAAAAATGCGGTCTAATTTAGAAAATAGAAAGAATTAATTGAATTTGACATGAGATGAGATTTAGTTTTTGAAATATGATAAGAAAAATCATATTTTGGAATATGAACAATAAAGTCAAAATTACTCTTGAAATAATTGTATCTATATCTATATCTATATTTATATTAATATCTATATATTGATCCACTCATAGATTTTCTTCTATATTAGCTAGAAATATGGAGGTAAAAAATTAATTAAAACTATAATAGGAAAAAATAAAAATATATATAAATACGTAAATTGAGATAACATGTGACTGTTTATACTTTGGAGTAAGTTAAAATATAAAATAAAACTAAAATTTACTTAAGATATTAAAGATTTATTGAGTTTAAAACTTAAATAAATTCAAGCAACAAAATAAGATCTTACATAAAGTATACAAATTATTTATAAGGTAAGAGAAAAAATAAATAATCAGCAAAAGATATTTTAATAACAAGAATAATAAAGTCATACTAATATTGATAAATCGTGCAAACTGATATTTTAGACGTAAATATTACTACAATATTTACATATAATGTGTTCAAACAATTAAGAAAATATTTTTTTATGATTAATATTTGAATTGAGTTCAGTTAGTTTAAGTTTGAAAGCATAACATAATATTTTGAAAATATGGTATCACTTCCTATGAATCATCCACTCCAAAGGGTTATTAAATTAAGTGGATAAGAATGGTTAAGGTGCTGCCACATGGCATTAAGTTAGATCAGGGGTGGCACCAATGTGCACATGAGTCATAGCACTTGATGTGCTTTGCTTACACGTGAAAGGCAAGCCTTAAGCTTTCATGTTATTCTTTGGCAATTTGAGAGATAGAAAGGAGATTGCAATCTTTCCTTCTATTGTTCGAGTGGATAAGCATTTACGTGGAAGCTTTTGCCTTCGAAACATTGTGACTCTTACATTCATTAAAATAGTTGGTATGAATCAAAATGAGACTTTGAGAAGGGATAGTTGGCGGTGGCAGTATTTAAAGGAAGGGAACATAGGAGTTAAATCCAATCTCATCCATTCACTTTAAATTTAAGGAACATCTTTTGAAGAAGGGAGATATTGTATTTTTTTTGTGTGATCCGCAAAAACTAAGAGCAGACTCATATCTATCTGCGAACTTCAACAACAACGAGCCATAAATATTGAGATACTATTCGTGATGACGGAGCTAGTAGTTGACGAGTTTGTATGAGCATTCGAGGTTAGGTGTTTATCAAAAGGATTTACTAGTCATAGACATCAAGAGAGGGAATTGAGGTATGTTAAGGTTATCCCTTCTTTTCATTTGGCATGATCTCTATGATACAAGTGATACGAGCAAACACACAACTTTCATAAACGACTCTATTCATAGAAGTACTAGGGTTGCATATGTTCTTAATTCCCCATATGTCCTACTATCATATCATTTGTTCATGGGTCTCATGACATTCCAAGAGATCGTATTGACTTACTTCATTATGCATTGTATTCATTTATATATATGCATTTACCCATGACCAGATGACATTATATATGTGTATATTATATGTATATGGGGTATGGAAAAAGGTTACGACGTTATATACGCATCACCACCTGATCAGCTGGTATACGATGATGATTATGCCCACAGTGGTCGAGATGATGTGATGGGATGCCCTTAGAGGCTTGATGATATTATGTACACATAGACCTATACATTATATGACATTTATACGCATATGCATGACATTATAAATATTTCATGATTTACAAAGCTATCCAGACTTACAGGTTGAGTCCTTTATTCCATGTTTCTTTCATGTCCTTTATATATTGATTTATATGCCTTATATACCCAGTACATTATTTGTACTGATGCCCTTTTGTTGTGGATGCTGCATTCATGCCTGCAGGTATAGATAATCAGTTGGACGAGCTCTCAGAGTAGACGAGGTTAGCATTCAGAGAAGGAGCGGTAAGACTCCACTTCATTCGGAGTGCATCCGAGTATATAAGTTATCGTTTCAGAGTTTTGTTACAGATTTATGGGTAGGTCGGTACCCTGTCCCATTTGATGTCAAATAATCTTAGAGGCTTTGTAGACAGAGGTTCATTTTGTATAGTATGTCAGAGGTCTTGACGGCCTATATGTATTCATGTGTTAAGAACGATGGTTCATTGATACAGTGTTTTCTTACTTATAGTTATACATTATGAGTTGTGGCCATGTTAGCCCATGATAGTTACAAAAAAAAGGTTTTAGAGTAGTTCGCTCGGGCCAGTACGGCACCGGGTACCATCCACGCCTCACCAGGTTTTGGGCGTGACAGAGTGGTATCAGAGCGGGTCGTGTCCTAGGGAGTCTACAAAGTCGTGCCTAGTAGAGTCTCACTTATGAGTGTGTTGCACGCCACATTTATAATTGAGAATATATAGGACATTTAGGAAATGTTACCCATCTTTTGTTTCTAGATCGTGCCATAAAGCTAAGTCATAAGAAGTCAGTATGAAACTTTCGCCAGATTTTGTATGCACCAGGGGTGTAGGTATCACAGTAGAGCTTTAAGGCGTAATTTCCACCTATGTGGAAGGGAGGTTATGAAAGCAACAGAAGATACGATGTGGGATTGAAAAGTAAGTAAGGTAAAGGTGAAGAAGATACGAGATACTCAATTACAAAAGGTTGTGAATAGTCGAGACTTCAGATAGAGGTTGGATTTTAGTTTAGTTTACAAAGGAGACCCTAGCAAAAGTTTTGTAAATCTCTAAGAGTTAACATTCGAGGACGAATGTTTTAAAGGGAGGAAGGATGTTACATCCCGTACTTTAATACTAGGATGAGTCGTAGTAATCCATATGAGCTTGAAGGGATTAAGACCATTCACAAGGTTATAAAGGATTTGTGATTATATTATTGTAAGACCCCGCATGCTTAACAACCTTGATGCCGTTATATACATTTGATATGGTATTTTGAATGGAACTTTTTTTGTACAAAACAATTTGAAAAATATGATTTTATATAGTTATTAATATTACTACTTTCGAATATGCTTTAAATAATACACATAATATGAGAAAGTTTATGAAATTTTCTTTATTGTAAAGATAAAAATTAATTTTTCACAAGAAAAGAAGGTTATCTTTTTACCATTTTAAGAAATAAGCGTACGAAAAATTGTACTCTTTTTATGAGATTAGAAAAAATAGAAGTTGAAAAAATATATGTGTAATTTTACATGGATATTTTAATGAAGTANATTTGTGACTATGTTATTTTAAGACCCCGTAAGTTTAATAACCTTGATACCGTTATATACATTTGATTTGGTATTTTGAATGGAATATTCTTGTAAAAAAAAACAACGTTTGAAAAATATGATTTTATATAGTTATTAATATTACTACTTTCGAATATGCTTTAAATAATACACATAATATGAGAAAGTTTATGAAATTTTCTTTATTGTAAAGATAAAAATTAATTTTTCACAAGAAAAGAAGGTTATCTTTTTACCATTTTAAGAAATAAGCGTACGAAAAATTGTACTCTTTTTATGAGATTAGAAAAAATAGAAGTTGAAAAAATATATGTGTAATTTTACATGGATATTTTAATGAAGTATTAGTATACGTATTAATTTTATATGGTACCATAATTTATTATTTTAATAGTAGTACTTTTGAATAAGGGGAAGATACTTGGTAAATGCGCCATATACGTGTATGTATATTAGTATAACTTCCTATGAATCATCCACTCTAAAGGGTTATTAAATTAAGTGGATAAGGATGGTTACGCGGCTGCCACATGGCATTAAGTTAGGCCAAGGGTGGCACCAATGTGCACATGTGTCATAGCACTTGATGTGCTTTGCTTACACATGAAAGGCAAGCCTTAAGCTTGCATGTTATTCTTTGGCAATTTGAGAGATAGAAAGGAGATTGCAATCTTTCCTTTTATTGTTGGAGTGGATAAGCATTTACGTGGCAGTTTTTGCCTTGGAAACATTGTGACTCTTACATTCATTAAAATAGGTGGCATGAATCAAAATGACACTTTGAGAAGGGATAGTTGGCAGTGGCAGTAGTTAAAGGAAGGGAACATAGGAGTTAATTCCAATCCCATCCATTCACTTTAAATTTAAGGAACATCTTTTGAAGAAGGGAGATATTGTATTTTCTTGGGTGATCCGCAAAAACTAAGAACAGACTCGTATCTATATGCGGATTTCAACAACAGCAAGCCATAAATATTGAGATACTATTCCTGATGACGGAGCTAGTAGCTGACGAGTACGTATGAGCATTCGAGGTTAGGTGTTTATCAAAAGGATTTACTAGTCATAGACATCAAAAGAGGGGATTGAGGTATGTTAAGGTTATCCCTTCTTTTCTTTTGGCATGATCCCTATGATACAAATGATACGAGCAAACACACAACTTTCATAAACGACTCTATTCATAGAAGTACTAGGGTTGCCTATGTTCTTAATTCCCCATATGTCCTACTATCATATCATTTGTTCATGGGTCTCAGGACATTCCAAGAGATCGTATTGACTTACTTCATTATGCATTGCATTTATTTATACATATGCATTTACCCATGACCAGATGACATTATATACGCATATATTATATGTATATGGCGTATTGAAAAAGGTTACGGCATTATATACGCACCACCACCTGATCAACTGGTATACGATGATGATTATACCTACAGGGGCCGAGATGATGTGATGGGATGCCCTCAAAGGCTTGATGATGTTATGTACACATAACCTATATATTATATGACATTTATACGCATATGCATGATATTATAAATACTTCATGATTTACAAAGCTATCCAGACTTACAGGTCAGGTTGAGTCTTTTATTCCATGTTTCTTTCATGTCCTTTATATACTGATTTACATGCCATACATACTCAGTACATTATTCGTACTGACATCCTTTTATTATGGATGCTGCATTTATGCCTACAGGTATAGATAATTAGTTGGACGAGCCCTCATAGTAGACGAGGTTAGCATTCAACGAAGGATCGGTAAGTCTCCACTTCATTCGGAGTGCAGCCAAGTCTATAAATCATCGTGTCAGAGTTTTGTTATAGAATTATGGGTAGGCCGTTAACCTGTCCCATTTGATGTCAAATAATCTTAGAGTCTTTGTAGACAGAGGTTTATTTTGTACAGTATATCAGAGGCCTTGACGACCCATATGTATTCATGTGTTAAGAACAATGGTTCATTGATACAGCGTTTTCTCACTTATAGTTATACATTACGAGTTGTGGCCATGTTGGCCCATGATAGTTACAAAATAAAAGGTTTTAGAGTGGTCCGCTCCGGCCAGTACGGCACTGGGTTCCAGTAACGCCTCACCAGGTTTGGGGCATGACAGAGTGGTATCAGAGCGGGTCGTGTCCTAGGGAGTCTACAAAGTCGTGCCTCGTAGAGTCTCACTTATGGGTGTGTTGCGCGCCACATTTATAATTGAGAGGCTATAGAAAATTTAGAAAATGTTACCCATCTTTTGTTTCTAGATCGTGACATAGAGCTGAGTCATAAGAAGTCAGTATGCAGCTTTCGCCAGATTGTTTATGTACCAGGGGTGCAAGTATCATAGTAGAGCTTTAAGGCGTAATTTTCACCTATGTGGAAGGGAGGTTAAGAAAGCAACAAAAGATACGATGCGAGATTAAAAAGTAAGTAAGGTAAAGGTGAAGAAGATACGAGATACTCAACTACAAAACGTTATGAATAGTCGAGACTTCAAATAGAGGTTGGATTTTTGTTTAGTTTACAGAGGAGACCCTAGCAAAAGTTTTGTAAATCTCTAAGAGTTAACATTCAAGGATGAATGTTTTAAAGGGGGGAAGGATGTTACATCCCGTACTTTAATACTAGGATGAGTCGTAGTAATCCATATGAGCTTGAAGGGATTAAGACCATTCACAAGGTTATAAAGGATTTGTGATTATGTTATTGGAAGACACCACAAGCTTAACAACCTTGATGCCGTTATATACATTTGATATGGTATTTTGAATGGAACTTTTTTTTTACAAAAAGGTTTGAAAAATATGATTTGATATAGTTATTAATATTACTAATTTCAAATATGCTTTAACTAATATACATAATATGAGAAAGTTTATGAGATTTTCTTTATTGTAAAGATAAAAATTATTTTTTTACAAGAAAAGAAGGTTATCATTTTACCATTTTAAGAAATAAGCGTACGAAAAATTGTACTCTTTTTATGAGATTAGAAAAAATAAAAGTTGAAAAAATATATATGTATTTTTATATGGATATTTTAATGAAATATTAGTGTATGTATTAATTTTATATGGTACCATAATTTATTATTTTAATAGTAGTACTTTTGGATAAGGGAAAGATACATGGTAAAGGTGCCATATACATATATGTTTATTAGTATCACTTCCTATGAATCATCCACTCCAAAGGGTTGTTAAATTAAGTGGATAAGGATGGTTAAGGGGTGGCAAGCCAAGGGTGGCACCAATATGCACATGAGTCATAGCACTTGATGTGCTTTGCTTACACGTGAAAGGCAAGCCTTAAGCTTTCATGTTATTCTTTGGCAATTTGAGAGATATAAAGGAGATTGCAATCTTTCCTTCTATTGTTGGAGTGGATAAGCATTTACGTGGCAGCTTTTGCCTTGGAAACATTGTGACTCTTACATTCATTAAAATAGGTGGCATGAATCAAAATGAGACTTTGAGAAAGGATAGTTGGCGGTGGCAGTAATTAAAGAAAGGTAACATAGGAGTTAATTCCAATCCCATCCATTCACTTTAAATTTAAGGAACGGCTTTTGAAGAAGGGAGGTATTGTATTTTCTTGGGTGATCCGCAAAAACTAAGAGTAGACTCGTATCTATCTTTGGATTTCAACAACAACGAGCCATAAATATTGAGATACTATTCGTGATGACGGAGCTAGTAGCTGACGAGTTCGTATGAGCATTCGAGGTTAGGTGTTTATCAAAAGGATTTACTAGTCATAGACATCAAAAGAGGGAATTGAGTTATGTTAAGGTTATCCCTTCTTTCCTTTTGGCATGATCCCTATGATACAAATGAAACGAGCAAACACACAACTTTCATAAATGACTCTATTCATAGAAGTATTAGGGTTGCCTATGTTCTTAATTCCCCATATGTCCTACTATCATATCGTTTGTTCATGGGTCTCATGACATTCCAAGAGATCGTATTGACTTACATCATTATGCATTGCATTTATTTATATATATGCATTTACCCATGACCGGATGGCATTATATACACGTATATTATATGTATATGGGGTATGGGTAAAGGTTACGGTATTATATACGCACCACCACCTGATCAACTGGTATACGATGATGATTATACCCACAGTGGCCGAGATGATATGATGGGATGCCCTCAAAGGCTTGATGATGTTATGTACACATAACCTATGCATTATATGATATTTATACGCATATAATAATAAATACTTCATGATTTACAAAGCTATCCAGACTTACAGGTTGAGTCTTTTATTCCATATTTCTTTTATGTCCTTTATATACTGATTTACATGCCTTACATACTCAGTACATTATTCGTACTGACGTCCTTTTATTATGGACGCTGCATTCATGCCTGCAGGTATAGATAATCAGTTGGACAAGCCCTCATAGTAGATGAGGTTAGCATTCAGCGAAGGATCGATAAGACTCCACTTCATTCGGAGTGCAGCCGAGTCTATCAGTCATCGTGTCAGAGTTTTATTACAGAATTATGGGTAGGCCGGTAACCTGTCCCATTTGATGTCAAATAATCTTAGAGGCTTTGTAGACAGAGGTTTATTTTGTACAGTATATCAGAGGCCTTGACGACCCATATGTATTCATGTGTTAAGAACAATGGTTCATTGATACAATATTTTCTCACTTATAGTTATACATTATGAGTTGTGGCCATGTTGGCCCATGATAGTTACAAAAAAAAGGTTTTAGAGTGGTTCGCTCGGGCCAGTACGGCACCGGGTGCCAGCAACGCTTCACCAGGTTTGGGGCATGACAGAGTGGTATCAGGGCGGGTCGTGTCCTAGGAAGTCTACAAAACCGTGCCTAGTAGAGTCTTAATTATGGGTGTGTTGCGCGCCATATTTATAATTGAGAGGCTATAGGAAATTTAGGAAATGTTAGCCATCTTGTTTCTAGATCGTGCCATAGAGCTGAGTCATAAGAAGTTAGTATGCAGCTTTCGCCAGATTTTGTATGCACCCGGGGTGCAAGTATCACAGTAGAGCTTTAAGGCGTAATTTTCACCTATGTGGAAGGGAGGTTAAGAAAGCAACAAAAGATACGATGCGAGATTGAAAAGTAAGTAAGGTAAAGGTGAAGAAGATACGAGATACTCAAGCACAAAACGTTGTGAATAGTGGAGACTTCAAATAGAGGTTGGATTTTTGTTTAGTTTACAGAGGAGACCCTAGCAAAAGTTTTGTAAATCTCTAAGAGTTAACATTCAAGGATGAATGTTTTAAAGGGGGGAAGGATGTTACATCCCGTACTTTAATACTAGGATGAGTCGTAGTAATCCATATGAGCTTGAAGGGATTAAGACCATTCACAAGGTTATAAAGGATTTGTGATTATGTTATTGGAAGACACCGCAAGCTTAACAACCTTGATGCCGTTATATACATTTGATATGGTATTTTGAATGGAACTTTTTTTTTACAAAAAGGTTTGAAAAATATGATTTGATATAGTTATTAATATTACTACTTTCGAATATGCTTTACCTAATATACATAATATGAGAAAGTTTATGAGATTTTCTTTATTGTAAAGATAAAAATTATTTTTTTACAAGAAAAGAAGGTTATCATTTTACCATTTTAAGAAATAAGCGTACGAAAAATTGTACTCTTTTTATGAGATTAGAAAAAATAAAAGTTGAGAAAATATATATCTATTTTTATATGGATATTTTAATGAAATATTAGTGTATGTATTAATTTTATATGGTACCATGATTTATTATTTTAATAGTAGTACTTTTTGATAAGAGAAAGATACAAGGTAATAGTGCCATATATGTGTATGTATATTAATATCACTTCCTATGAATCATCCACTCCAAAGGGTTATTAAATTAAGTGGATAAGGATGGTTAAGGGGCTGCCACATGGCATTAAGTTAGGCCAAGGGTAGCACCAATGTCCACATGAGTCATAACACTTGATGTGCTTTGCTTATACGTGAAAGGCAAGCCTTAAACTTTCATGTTATTCTTTGGCAATTTAAGAGATAGAAAGGAGATTGCAATCTTTCCTTCTATTGTTGGAGTGGATAAGCATTTACGTGACAGATTTTGCCTTGGAAATATTGTGACTCTTACATTCATTAAAATAAGTGGCATGAATCAAAATGACACTTTGAGAAGGGATAGTTTGCGGTGACAGTATTTAAAGGAAGGGAACATAGGAATTAATTCCAATCCCATCCATTCACTTTAAATTTAAGGTACATCTTTTGAAGAAGGGAGATATTGTATTTTCTTGGGTGATCCGCAAAAACTAAGAGCAGACTCGTATCTATCTGCGAATTTCAACAACAGCGAGCCATAAATATTGAGATACTATTCGTGATGACGGAGCTAGTAGCTGACAAGTTCGTATGAGCATTCGAGGTTAGGTATTTATCAAAAGGATTTACTAGTCATAGACATGAAAAGAGGGAATTGAGGTATGTTAAGGTTATCCCTTTTTTCCTTTTGGCATGATCCATATGATACAAATAAAACGAGCAAACGCACAACTTTCATAAACGACTCTATTCATAGAAGTACTAGGGTTGCGTATGTTCTTAATTCCTCATATATCCTACTATCATATCGTTTGTTCATGGGTCTCATGACATTCCAAGAGATTATATTGACTTACATCATTATGCATTGCATTCATTTATATATATGCATTCACCCATGACCAGATGACGTTATATACGCGTATATTATATGTATATGGGGTATGGAAAATTGTTATGACGTTATATACGCACCACCACCTGATCAGCTGCTATACGGTGATGATTATGTGTTATGCCCCATATTTTTGTACGTGAAAGTACGCCATAAATAAATTGATGAAAGCTCGAAAATGAGATGTTATATTCCGTATTTTTGTACGTTAAAATTTTGTTGTAAGTTAACCGACGTAAGTTCGGAAATGAGATTATTTTGAGATTACAAGCATTATGCTATTTCAAACAAGTGATGAGTGAACTCGTGTAGGAGAGAGAGTAAGCAAATTAAAGAAAATGAGTTTTCATCAAAGTTTGACATTTTGAGAAAAAATTACGGTCCGAGCTATAATACCCGATATTTATGGACTAGTACCATACAAAGGTACCACATGGCCATGATAGTAAGGTGTACAAGGTATGTTAAAAGTGAGTAGTATTTTAAGTAAGTTGAGATAATACTTAATTATTGGGTAATGGGATATTACCTAATTAATTAGGGAATTATATGGGTAATTAATGATTTTAGTGGGAGATTAATTAAAAGATTGGATAAAGCCTACAAGGCCTAACGTGGCAGCCCCCATTCCAAAATAATGTGTGACTAATATGTGACTTCTATGCCACATGTCACAATACTTCAAAATGGTGGCAAGTGAGGTAGACCCCACTATCCACTCATTCGCTTTGTGGATGGATACATTTAAGACATATATATCACAAGCAAGATTAGAAACGACCATTGTTTGATGGATATATTTTATGACATATATATATATATTTAGCAAGAAAATACATTTGTTTGAGATTAGAAACGGTCCTCGAGAGATTGGAGCTACAAAGGTAGATATATCTCCTTGCATTAGAACAAACCGTGAACGTAGATGTGTATTTTCATATCGGTTTTCTCAAGATTGAGGAGATTGTTCACATATACAAGTGGGAAGTTGGCATTAAAGGTATGTTAAGGCTATCCCTTCTTTCTTTTTGGCATGATCCAAATAATACAAATGAAACGAGCAAAATACGCAACTTTCATAAATGACTCTATTCATAGAAATACTAGGGGTGTCTATATTCTTGATTTCCCATATGAATTATTATTATATCTTCTGTTCATGGGTCTCAGAAAAATATGTATTGGATAAAGTTTATTCGAAAGGCATATTGAGTTTTATGGCATTCCGAGAAATCTTATTGATGTACTTCTCATGCATTACATTCATTTATACATGTATATTTATCCATGACCAGATGACGTTATATACATGTATATGTATGTATATATATGTATATGGAATATGGAAAAAGGTTACGGCGTTATATACGCACCACCACCTGATCAGCTGGGATAAGTTGATGATTTGCCCACAGTGGCCGAGATGATATGAGGGGATGCCCTCAGATGCTTGATGATATTATGAACGCATATACCTATGCATGGTATGACATTTATACGTATATGCATGGCATTGTAAATATTAATGATTCACAGAGTTATTAAGATTTACATGTTGAGTCCTTTACTCCATATTTCTATCATGTCTATTATTTACTAATTTTCATTCCTTATATACTCGATACATTATTTGCACTGAAGTCCCTTTTGCCCGGGGATGCTGCATTTCATGCCCGCAGGTCCCGATAGACAGGTTATGAGCCCTCCAAGTAAGCTATCAGCTCAGCGAAAGGTGTTAGTGCGCTCCATTTGCTCCGGAGTTGCTTGTTTGGTCAGTATGATTTAGACGTGTATTGTTTGGTATGGCGGGGCTATGTCCCGACCTTTATGACAAATATATATTCTTAGAGGCTTGTAGACAGTTGTCATGTGCGTAAAAGATTGTATGGCCTTATCGGCCTATATGTCAGTATACGAGTGGTTATTTTGATCTTATAGGCCTATATGTCTTATGTATAAGTTGGTATTTCATGTTGTATTCTACTTATCTCACGGCAGCCTCTCCGGCTCAGTTATCTATGATAGTATGATACGAAAAGATACGTATGTTGGTACTCGGTTGAGTAAGGTACTGGGTGCCCTTCGCGGCCCATCAGTTTGGGTCGTGACAAAAGTGGTATCAGAGCAGTTCTGTCCTAGGGAGTCTACAAGCCGAGTCTAGTAGAGTCTTGTTTATGGGTATGTTGTGCACCTCACTTATAAGCAGGAGGCTACAGGGTATTTAGGACTGTCACTCTTTCTTCTTACTCTAGAACGTGTGGTAGAGCTTAGTTGTAGGAACTCAATTTCCTAAACTCTATCTTATTCAGAATACGACGATGCCTACATCTAGAAAGATGGTTGGTAAGAGATTGAATGTGGCTATGGAAGGGTTGAGTAAGAGGAACTCAATTTTTGCATCATGCTTATGATGGATAAATATGAGGTATTCAGCAGAACGTGTGTGTACTAAGACGTGTAAAACTTCTTGATAAGGATCCCTAAGGCAAAAATGTCTATCCACTCTTATGGTAAAATGGAATAAGAGAATCGAAAGGTAGATACAAGTTTCAGCAAGTAAAAGAAGCAAGATGAAAAAGGATACGAGCTACCCAACCAATGAATATTATCGCAGAGGAATATAAGCCTTTTGAGTAGTATAAGAGAAGGCAGGATATCAGGATCTAGCTGGGCTCAGAGTAACCCAAAAAGGTTTATGGATTGTTAGCGTTAGCTGACATTTCCGAAGGATATTGCAAAGGTGCTAATAGATCTCCTTGGGAGGCACCCAGAGGGTGCACTCTAAAATAGTACAGCTAGATATGAATACTACAAAGATAGGCACTGGAAGCCTTGAAGGGATAAATATTACCTCAGTGTAGCTCCCGTCCCTAGTGGAGAAAGACTGTTAGGCAACCCAAAGAGCCTGTAGATGGAGCAAGGGGTGCTAAAAGCAAAAGAATGTCTTGTTCGAATTTTCAGAATAAAGTGATAGACATAAATGTTAGCGGGGAATAAGAAGAGAGTTAGTGAAGTATTATGAGTAAGACGTGATACATGTATGACAATGGCAGATCAAAAAGATGACAGTATTACAGAATCTATAGTCAAGTGAAAGAAAGGACGATAGGTGACAGGCTTTGAGACAACAAAAGAGTATAGGCCATTAAGTCATATCCTTATTTCGAGAAATAAGTTCGTGACTCCAACGCGACTGCCAAAAGATAACGTTAGACCCCAGAGTAATAAGAAATCAGCATGGACTGATGAACAAGATAAACTAAGCATAAACTAGGGACTGAGTAATAGTCGGCAACATGAGAATTTTAAAGATTGTGTCCCGGCGATAATAGAATGGACGACAGAGGAATACCCTTTAAAGGTCATTCTGGAAGACACTTTCCTAAAGCAAGCAAGGTGAGTAACGTTAAGCTTAACGGACTGTATGTGCCAGTTATACTAAGTGTCACCCTCGCGAGTGAGGAATTTCGTTATCTTTGGTACAGAAGGATTACCGTGAGGCGAGTAAGGATTATCGATGATGGGAAAAGATGCCAAAGATGAAGAGGTAAAAATCTATACGTAGATCGTCGTAGCTCCAATTCAAAGTACTCCCCTAAAGGGGGGAATATGGAGTGATATGGCATTAAGTCAGAATTAAGTGGTTCTAGTAATTATGGAATGATAAAGGAAAAATGCGATAAAACAAAATTAGAAAAGGGATGAGAGTGCACTGATTCAAATCCTACAGATATGCTACGATTCCAGAACATTATGCAAACACGATGTCAAGGAAAGGAAGTAAGGGTTCCTACCCGAGTTGTTATTGATAAATAAGGAGCTAGTGCAAGATGTAAGTTAAGTTAAAGGGTATTAACCAAGAAGGATTACGCGGAATACAGATATGAAAATGGACCAACGAGCAGTTAGTAGTTGATTCAGGAAGAGTCTAGTTATGGCTAGATAAGAGGTTACAGACAAATTAGCATATCGTGCAAGATAAACATAGTGAACCCCAACATGGGAATTCAGTCTCGCAGATATGACATCGTGATCCTTGAGATATATTCAGATAGGAGTTGGGGTAGTTAAAGGTAAATAAAAGAGAATGCCACTGGGAAGACAGTCAAAACTTCAATTCAGGAGCAACCCTACAAGCACAAGGGCGTGGAAATAAGTAACTACGGATAATTATAGGCAAGGAAGAACATCAAAAATTCCGTCAAGTATACGATGTAATAAGCTCGCAGCTTTACAAGAGTCAGAAGGTCTTCCCTAAGTACTACAATGAAAGACTAGCTGAGGAAATAAGGAAGAAGGCTTCAACCTAAGCACAATGACCTAAAGAGGAAATGGTCATACAAAAGCAGTCTCACTACAACATTGTATGCACTCCATAAGAAAGTGGCACCTATCGTGGCTAATGAACGAGAAGTAAAAAAAAAATCAAAAGTAGGATTCGAGATCATATGAGTTGCACGAAAACTCCGGCATGCATGGGAACTAAGATAAGCTAAGTATGCACACAACAAGGGGGCAGAAAGACCAGGAAAGGTAATATCTTACATTAAAGAAAGCTGAGAAGGAACGAAAGGAATTATTCGATCAATGATGCAGAGTGAGTTACGTTATGAATGCACTCAAGATTTCGGAGTATTATGCATGCAGCATATATATTGAAAAGAAAGAATTGAGTCCAGATCATAGACAAGGGATTTTAATTATTAGATGATGGTATCACAGACATTCCATAGCGTCTATGAAAGGCTAAAGTAATAACTCATACCATGAGCAACAGATCGGAAGATAGCTTAAGCCTACATAAAGGTTGATCATAGGGAAGAGGAAACTAAAGAGTTACACCAACTAAATAAATCAGGAGTCTGATTATTGGACTTAGAAAATTATAAACCTCACGATTGAGAACATTGCAGGATCACTCTTAAATATTAGAGGTACAAGAGAGATAGTACAATAGCCATATTCTATGACGGCTCTACAATAAAGCTAGTCAGAAGAGTACTAGCCTTATAAGAAGTCAGTATGAAGCTCCCACCGGATTGTGTATGCACCAGAGGTGCAAGTATTATAATAGAGCTTCAAGTTGTGAATGTGAATTATACCTATGTTAAAGCGAGGTCATGAAAGAGATAGAAGATGTGATGCAAGATTTTAGGGTAAAGAAGGTAAAGGTGAACGACGTACGAGATACTCAAATGCAGAAGGTTGTGAATAGTCCATACTACAGATAGAAGGTTAGACGCACTGGGATTCAGTATCCAGTAATGGTAGCGGCATCGTCAGTGGCATATATTCCAACCTATGGTTTCTAGGTATCGAGAGATCTAGTCAAGAGAGTAAAGAAGAGTTAGAGACGATGTGATGTCTCGCTTGATGTTCCAGGATGACATAAGGAAATCTATGATGCAAGCAAGCTGAAGAAAGGTTGCGAGTAGTATAAATAGATATGTATAGGTCGCAAGCTAAAGTATAGTAAAGCGACAAGGATTTAGGAAGATAGGAGTAAGGACAAGAAAGGGCGAGTGAGAAGGTGACAAGAAATGGATAAGTCCTCGGGATTCAGCCCATAAAAATAAAAGAGTTAATGGTTTTTCTAAGTCATAGAAAACTCAGCATAGATTGAATGAACTCAAAGGAGTCTAAGACTAATAGCATTTAGAAGAGATAAAATGCTGCCTGGTAGTAGAATAAGGGTATAATTGTGATAGATAAAGGATGACGTTTGGGCCTTCGATTGTGTAATGATTTCATGAATTGTAAAGGATTAAAATACCCACGTAAGGTAAATCACATTGGGTGCTATGAAATACGATTATGGAAGTATAGTATCGTATCGCCCCCAGGTGGATTAGGAAAATCACTTCAAATATTCCTCGATGCAACGCAAGCCCTAGTGGCAAGGTATTACATAAGAAGTTTCAAGTTATCAGTGGTATATTATTGATCAATATTGAGGTGAATCAACAATGGATGGAAAAAAGTCACAAAGTATGAGATGAGATTAGGCCGTCATTCTACAGTAACGGGGAAGCATTAAAGGACATAGATTTATACATATGGGATAAGCAACGAAAGTAACCTGGAGTTCAGTAGCAGACCTCTGTAATGATAAATTGAAGTAAGAGTTATGGTATAGTATGACCTACCTAGATGCAGTAAAGTCATACGAATGGATAACCGGGTCTAAGAAATAAGATATAATAATATTCGTAAGTTCAACAAAGTATCGAGCGAAGAAATTCATTGTACTTATAAATGCCCAAAGAGACATCTTTTCAAGCTCTATATATGCTTACAAAGTGACGCCTAGAGATTGGCTAAAGGCTGGAGGAAAAAGGAGAGAAGAGTCGCATAGGCGCACTTACAAAGTCAGAGTCGTACAGGCTGCATGATAAAAGATAGCAACACCCTTATTCCACCAAACAATCCACCCTTATTACACATGTTGCGACGTGCAACCCGTTCCCACTGTACAATATAAATTCACCCTTATTCCACCTCAATATACTACCCTTATTTTTCCTGTTGCGGCGTGCAAACCGATCCCACCATATCAATATTAATTACTCAGTATGTACAGAAATTTCATAATTTAAATCACTGAAACCCTTCACAATACTTAAACTCCAAACCAAAACAAATAGGAAACTTGTACACCATGAAAATTCACATAAGTAATACTACACAGCGAGACCAATTCAGAATCTACAACAGAAAGGTATCGGTAAACCAGCTTAAGCAAATAACAGGAGATAATAAAACTATGGAAGAACTAATATCATTAACCAGAGGAAACAATGTCTAACACGTAGCAATTAGGCATGGGAACACAAGTAGAGTATGTAATAATTAAGACAGGGAAAGAGACAATATGAGAAAAATGGGAGAAACAGGGAAAACAGATAAATTGGTGGCGCATAACTACTCGTCACCTCACATATACGCCGCTCACATGAATTTCACATAGCAAATAGTCTGAGAGTTCCTAATTCACTTAAGTCAAGGATAGACACAACACTTACCTCGCTCCAAAGGTCACTCATTGCTCAATTACCGCTTTTCCTCTAGAATCCACCTCCAAATCACTCGTATCTATCCACAAACGACTCAATAATATCAAATATTGCTAAAGAAATCAATTACAATACGTAAATTTAGATTTCCCAAACTTTCTCCCAAAAAGTCAAAAATCGACCCCGAGCCTGCTTGGTCAAAACCAGACGTTCGGACCAAAATCCATTCATCCATTCACCCTCGAGCCCGATTATATAATTTATTCAAAATCCGACCTCAATTCGAGGTCTAAATTCCAATTATGCAAAAATCCCTAATTCTACCCAAACCCCCAATTTCCACCATGAAAAACCTAGATTTTAGGTTGAAAACTCATGAAATATAATGGGTAATTGAAATAAATAGGTTAGAATCACTTACCAATGAATTGGGAAGAAAATCTTATGGAAGAATCGCCTCTAGGTCTTTTAGTTTGGAAATTTTTGAAAGAATGGAAAGAATCCCGTAATTGGGACTATTTTATCACTAGGCGTCAGTGTTCATCGCGTTCGCGTGAATAGTGACGCGTTCGTGAAGAGCAGAGCCCTAGTGGCTTACGCGATCGTGGGAGACACCATGCGTTCGCGAAGGTATAGCCCGCCTCACCTTCGTGTTCGCGAGACTGGGCTCACGTTCGTATAGAGTCACCTTAAGCCCCCTGCCCAGCCTTGCTAAAGCTACGCATTCGCGTATGACAGGTCGCGTTCGCATAGAGAAAACCCCCCAATGCTCCGCATTTGAGACCATGGTCTCGCGTTCGCGTAGTGAAAAATCCTCCCCAACCCAGATCCCATTCGCGAACGCAAGAATGGCTTCGCAATCGCGAAGCACAACGTACCAGAACACCAGCTGCAGCAAAACACCAGATTTTTCTAAGTCCAATTCACCCAGTAGCCTATCCGAAACTCACCGGAGCCCTCGGGGCTCCAAACCAAACATGCACTCAAGTCCTATACATCATATTCAGGAACAAATGGACCGTTTTATACTTCAGGAACAAGCATAAATAAAATTCTCTTCCCACGTAGCGCTAAGAAGCAAGTTCCGACAGCCTATGATGAAATAGCACAAAAAAAAAATGCCTCTTCTATTACATTTACATTACATTACGATTCGTCCAATCCAAGGATAGCTATAATGTCCTGAAGTTCTTTGTAACGCGAACTTGCTCTCGCGATCAAAACACCAATATAAAGCCTAGAACTACGAATCGGATACCAAATCAAATGAAATTTTCAAAAAGACTTTAAAACTTCTATTTTTACAACCGAGCGTCCGAATCATGTCAAATCAACTCCGTTTCTCACCAAATTCGACAAACAAGTCACAAATATTATAGTGAACCTGTACCCGGCTCCGGAACTAAAATACGGACCCGGTATTAATAAATCCAAACATCGATCGATACTTAAATATCATAAATCTTTCAAACTTTCAATTTTCAACAAAAATCATTAACTCGGGCTAGGGACCTCCAAATTCGATTCTGGGCATACGCCCAGGTCCCAAATTACGATATGGACCCATCGGGACCGTCAAAATATGGATCCGGGTCCGTTTGCTCAAAACGTTGACCGAAGTCAACTTAAATTAATTTCTAAGGCAAACATTATTATTTTTATCAGCTTTTTAACATATAAGGCTTCCGGAAGAACATCGGACTGCACACGCAAATTGAGGAAGGTTAAAATGAGATTTTTTAGACCTCGAAACACAGAATTAGGTTTTAAAATATAAGATGATCTATCGGGTCATCACATTCTCTACCACTAAAACAACCGTTCGTCCTCGAACGAACATAGAAAAGTACCTGAACTGGTGAAAAGATGTGGATATATACTCCGCATATCTGACTCAGACTCCCAAGTAGCTGCCTCAACGGGCTGACCTCACCACTGCACTCGAACTGAAGGATAACTCTCAAATCTCAGCTATCGAACCTGCCGGGCTAGAATAGCCACCGGCTCCTCCTCGTAAGTCAAATCCTTGTCCAACTAGACAGAGCTGAAATCTAACACGTGGGACGGATCACCGTGTGCAACTTCCGTAGCATGGACACATGGAACACCGGATGAACTGCTGATAACCCCGGTGGCAACGCAAGCCTGTAAGCCACCTCTCCCACTCTCTCGAGAATCTCAAAAGGTCCGATATACCTAGGGCTCAACTTGCCCTTCTTTTCGAACCTCATGACACCCTTCATGGGTAATACCCGGAGCAATACTCACTCCCCGACCATGAATGCAATATCACGAACTCTACGGTTGACATAACTCTTATGCCTGGACTGAGCTGTGCGAAGTCGATCCTAAATAATCTTGACCTTATCCAAGGCATCCTGTACTAGATCTGTACCCAACAAACGAGCCTCCCCCGGCTCGAACCACCCAACTGGCGACCGGCACCGCCTACCGTATAATACCTCAAGAGAGCCATCTGAATGCTCGACTGGTAGCTGTTGTTGTAGGCGAACTCTGCAAGGGGCAAGAACTGATCCCACGATCCTCCAAAGTCTATAACACATACGCGGAGCATATCCTCCAAGATCTGAATAGTGCGCTAGGACTGTCCGTCCATCTGAGGATGAAATGTTGTGCTCAACTCAACCCGCATGCCCAACTCACGTGAAGATGGACGATATCGTGGATGTAAATCTTTGCCAACCGCTTCGAAGAATAGGTAACTGCCACATGAATGAAATGCGCTGACTTAGTCAGCATGTCCACAATGACCCAAACGGCATCGAACTTTCTCTGAGTCCGTGGGAGTCCAACAACGAAGTCCATAGTGATATGCTCCCACTTCTACTCAGGAATCTCTATCTGTTGAAGCAAACCACCGGGTCTCTGATGCTCATACTTCACTTGCTGACGATTCAGGCACCGAGCTACATAAGCAACTATATCCTTCTTCATCCCCCTCCACCAATAATGCTGCCGCAAGTCCTGATACAACTTGGCTGCGCCCTAGGTGAATAGAATACCGGGAACTGTGGGCCTCCTCAAGAATCAACTCACGAAGTCCATCCACATTAGGCACACAAAACACGACCCTATATCCTCACGACTCCGTCATCTCCAACAATAACCTGTTTGGAACCACCGTGCCGCACTATGTCCCTAAGGACCAACAAATGAGGGTCGTCATACTGACGATCTCTGATACGCTCAAACAAGGAAGACCGAACGACTGTACAAGCTATAACATGGCTGGGCTCTGAAATATCCAACCTCACAAACTGGTTGGCCAAAGTATGAACATCTGATGCAAGCGGCCTTCACCGACTGGAATGAATGCAAGACTGCCCATACTCGCTGCCTTTCTACTCAATGCGTCAGCCACCACATTGGCCTTCTCGGAATGATACAAGATGGTGATATCATAGTCTTTCAATAGCTCCAACCACCTCCTCTGCCTCAAATTGAGATCCTTTTGCTTGAACAAATACTGAAGGCTCCGATGATCCATGAAGACCTCACACAACATGTCGTAAAGATAGTGCCTCCAAATCTTCAGCGCATGAACAATGGATGCTAACTCTAAGTCATGGACATGGTAATTCTTCTCATGAACATTCAACTGTTTCGACGCATACACAATCACCCTGCCCTCCTGCATCAATACCACACCAAGCCCAGCACGGGATGCATCACAATATACCGTATAAGATCCTGAACCTATAGGTAACACCAACACCTGCGCTGTAGTCAAAGCAGTCTTGAGCTTCTGAAAGCTCGTCTCACACTCGCGTTCATCAAATCCATAAATGTTGCTGGGGCATTTGTCAACCCAAAGGACATTACCAGAAACTCATAATGCCCGTACCGAATCTGAAAATCTGTCTTAGGTACAGCAGATGCCCTAATCCTCAACTGATGGTAGCCAGATCTCAAATCAATCTTCGAAAACACCTTGGCACCCTGAAGCTGATCAAATAAATCCTCAATTCTCGGCAATGGATACTTGTTCTTGATAGTGACTTTGTTCAGCTGCTAATAATCTATACACATCCTCATCGATCCATCTTTCTTCTTCACAAACAACACAGGTGCACCCCAGGGGAGACACTAGGTCTAATGAATCGCATATAAAGCAAATCTTGCAACTGTTCCTTCAATTCTTTCAACTCTGGCGGGGCCATACGGTATGGCGGAATGAAAATGGGTTGGGTGCCCGGAGTCAAGTCAATACAGAAATCAATATCCCTGTCGGGTAGCATACCCGGCAGGTCTACAGGAAAAACCTCTGGAAACGCACACACAACTGGCACTAAATCCATGGAAGGAACCTCCGCACTGGAATCGCGAACATAAGCCAAATACGCTAGACACCCCTTCTCGATCATACCCCGAGCCTTCATATAAGAGATAGCCCTGCAGGTAGAATGGCCAGGAGTCCCTCTCCACTCTAATCGAGGCAACCCCGGCAAGGCTAAGGTCACCGTCTTGGCATGACAATCCAATATAGATAAGGTGACAACCAATCCATACCCAAAATGACATAAAAAACGACCATATCGAGAAGTAGAAGATCTACACGAGTCTCAAAACCCCCAATGGTGACCACACATGAACGATAAACACGATCTACAACAATAGAATCTCCCATAAGTGTGGACACATACACAGGAGCACTCAAAGAATCACGAGGCACAACCAAATATGAAGCAAAATAGGATGACACATAAGAGTAAGTAGATCCCAGATCAAATAGAACTGAAGCATCTCTACTGCAAACTGAAACAGTACCTGTAATAACAGCATCGGATGACTGAGCCTCAGGCATGGCTAGAAAAGCATAATATCGGGGCTGGACCCCACCACTCTGAACTACGTCCCTGGGAGCTGGCTGGCCTCCACCTCTAACGGCCTGACCTCCACCTCTAACAGTCTGGCCTCTACCTCTGGCTGCCTGACCCCTGCCTCTAGCTGGCAGAGCAGGCGGTGCAGCAACTGGTGCCCGAACCATGGCACGAGAACCCTGATGCTATGGTGGGATGCCCAATAATCTCGGACAGGTCCTCTTAATATGCCCATAACCACCACACTCGAAACATCCATCCTGGTACTGTGGCTGTGAAAACTGAAACTGACCCGAACGGGCCAGATGACCACGGTAATAACTCTGAATAGAAGGTGCATTGATAGGAGTTGGTGGTGCACTGTAGACTGGCTGCCCAGAATGAATCACATAAGGACCACGACTCCCTGAAGCACTGTGGGATGCCTGAAGCGCTGAATGAAATGGCCTGGGGGGATGGCCCCTACCAAAAGTACCCCTGCCTCCAAATGAGGCACCGCTGATCCCACCGGAATGACGAGGTCTCTTGTCAGACCCTTGACCTCCCTGTGCAAGAACCATCTCGACTTGCCTGGTGACATTGGCAGCCGCCTAAAAAGAAATCTCACTCCCAGTCTCCTTAGCCATCTGCAATCTGATAGGCTGAGCAAGTCCGTCAATAAACCTCCTCACCCCTTTCTCTCGGTGGGAAGCAGAAGAAGAGCATGATGGGCCAAATCCATAAAACGAGTCTCATTCTGAGTAACAGTCATACTGCCCTGCTGGAGACGCTCGAACTGACGGTGATGCTCCTCTCTCAATGTGATAGGCAGAAACTTCTCTAGGAAGAGCTGAGAGAACTGGTCCCAAGTAATAGCTGGCGACCCAGCTGGTCTGGTCAACAAATAATCCCTCCACCATTTCTTGGCAGAACCAGTCATCTGGAATGCAGCAAAGCCGACCCCATTGGTCTCGACTATACCCATGTTCTGTAGCACCTCACGACAGCTGTCAAGATACTCTTGGGGAAAGTATCATCACTGAAGTGAACTGGGAAAAGCTTGGTAAATCTGTCCAATCTACACAAAGCCTCAGAAGACATAGCTGACCCATCACTAGTCTGTGCTGCAACAACTGACTGAACTACTCCGACTGGATGAGCGGCTGGAGTCTCATACTAGGGAGCCATCTGCTCCGGAGTGTGAGTAGCAGGAGTATGGGCTCCTCTTCCAGCCTGAAAGATGGTTGATGCCATGGGAATGCGCCAGTCTAGGTCACACTCGCCATAAGGCCCACAAATGAACCAAAGCGCCCTGAAGCACTAGGGTGGCAATGAACTCCTCCGGAACCTGAGCTGGTCCGGCAGGAATAGTCTGGGCTGGAACCTCCTCGTCAAACTCTACCTGAGGCTCCGCTGCTGGGGCTGCTGCTCCGGCTCTGGGCTGAGCTCTGCCTCTGCCGCGGACTCCGGCACGGCCTCGGCCTCGACCTCTACCCCTCGTAAGAGCTGCAACTGGAGGCTCTGGCTACTGCTCAGCTAAAGAAGCGGTACGTGTTCTCGCCATCTGCGAGAGAATAAGAGTAGAAGAGTTCAATAAGTATTGAGGAAATAAAATCGCATGACAGAGAAGAATAGAAGTGAAATTTGTTCCTAAACTTCATAGCCTCTAGGAGATAAGTAAACGCCTCCGTACTGATCCCCCAGACTCTACTAAGCTTGCTCATGAATTGTGAGACCTAGGCAACCTAGTGCTCTGATACCAACTTGTCACGACCCAAAAATTCCCACCGTCGGGACCGTGATGGCGCCTAACATTTCACTTGCTAGGCAAGCCAATGTTAGAGAATCATTAAGCCACTTCTTATACATTTCAGTAAATAACAGCAAATAAGCTATAACAAGTTTAAAATGAGTGAGGAAATATATAATAGCCTCAATATATATATACTACTACCCGGATCTGGAGTCACAATTCACGAACTTCTAAGATGTTTCTACAAGTAAATGTCTAAATGAAATACAACTGTTTTTGAAAGGAAAGAAACAGTAAAATGCAATGGCTAGAAGGGGGACTCCAGGGTCTGCGGATGCAGGCAAATCTACCTTGGGTCTCCTGTAGGATGAATACAGCAGCTAACCTCACGATCAGCTCGGACCAACACCAAAATCTACACAGGAAGTACATAGTATCGTATCAGTACAACCGACCCCATGTACTAGTAAGTGTCGAGCCTAACCTCGACGAAGTAGTGACGAGGCTA
Source organism: Nicotiana otophora (assembly GCA_000715115.1). Classification (NCBI taxonomy): domain Eukaryota; kingdom Viridiplantae; phylum Streptophyta; class Magnoliopsida; order Solanales; family Solanaceae; genus Nicotiana; species Nicotiana otophora. The sequence goes on along the minus strand of AWOL01S0027375.1, from coordinate 11,459 downwards.
AGGCGGGTCACTCACACTACAACCTGTACGCAGTATATATAATAAAAGCAGAATAGGAAATGTAGAATAGAAGAAAGCAGTAAATTGCAAGAAATACAACAACTCCCGGAGATATATCAACAATGTTCAGAAAATTACCGATCCTTACGTGCAAAAGAGAATACTGTAAGTCTAACACAGCTCAGGGAAACCTAAACACATAGGTTGTTGCGGCGCGTAACCCGATCCTACCATATCACAATAACACAATCATAGTTTACCCTTATTCCACCAAACAATCCACCCTTATTACACCTATTGCGGTGTGCAACCCGTTCCCGCCGTGCAGTATAAATTCACCCTTATTCCACCTCAATATACCACCCTTATTCCTCTTATTGCGGTGTGCAACCAGATCCCACCATATCAATATTAATTACTCAGTGTGTACAGAAATTTCACAATTTAAATCACTAAAACCCTTCGCAATACTTAAACTCCAAATCGAAACAAATAGGAAACTTGTACACCATGAAAATTCACATAATTAATACTACATAGCGAGACCAATTCAGAATCTACAACAGAAAGGTACCGGTAAACCAACTTAAGCAAATAATAGGAGATAATGAAACTATAGAAGAACTAATATCATTAACCGGAGGAAACAATGTCTAATACGTAGCAATTAGGCATGAAAACACAAGTAGAGTATGTAACAATTAAGATAGGGAAAGAGACAATATGAGAAAAACGGGAGAAACAGGGAAAACAGATAAATTGGCGGCGCATAAGTACTCCTCACCTCACATATACATCGCTCACATGAATTTCACATAGCAAGTAATTTGAGGGTTCCTAATTCCCTCAAGTCAAGGTCAGACACAACACTAGCTCCAAAGGCCACTCAATGCTCAATTACCGCTTTTCCTCTAGAATCCACCTCCAAACCACTCGTATCTATCCACAAATGACTCAATAATATAAAATATTACAAAAGAAATCAATTACAATGCATAAATTTAGATTCCCCAAACTTTCCCCCAAAAAGTCAAAAATCGACCCCGGGCCCGTTTGGTCAAAACCCGAGGTTCGGACCAAAATCCATTCACCCATTCAC
>AWOL01S0027373.1:0-19470 GCA_000715115.1 Nicotiana otophora | reverse complement strand
GGCCGAGTATGGTACCGGGTGCCGGCCACGTCCCTTCAGGTTTGGGGCGTGACACAAAGTCTCGTTACTCTGTCAACCCAACCCTGAACATTCATATTCTGATTGCCTTTCCTTCACCGAAAATAAAATACTGGATCTCTAAATCATGCACTGAGTAAACCTCCTTCCAGGTCATTCACCTCTTTGACGCATATACAAGCATCCTACCATTACACAAACACGGTGCGATAGTAACACACGAATCATCATAACAATCAATACCAAACCTCAAAACCTTCAGAAATACAGCTACTGAGCTGAGACGATAGAACATCCTTCCACAAGGCGACGACATCAGCCCAATCGATTACGCAAGGAGAAACACCCCGCACCACATCTGCAGTACCAGTAAAATTCCTTGATTCCAAATTTATAACAAGCGCTTCACATCGGATAAGACTGAATAAGAAGGAAATGAAGGCATAAACCTCAAAGGAATCGAATCGCATGATGAAGAATCAAGAAGGGAATTGCTCCTAACAGTCCTGTCGCCCCTCGAATATAAGTACAGATGCCTCCGTACCGATTCGCAAGACTCTACTAGACTCGCTCATGAATCGTGAGACCTAAGTGAACCTAGTGCTCTGATACCATGTTGTCACAACCCAAAATTCATTAAAGGTCGTAATGGTGCCAGACACCATTGTCAGGCAAGACAAAAATAAATATTTAATGAGGTCCTCATTTTAATATTTTTGAAATCATATTTCCTTCAATTAAATAGTGGAAGGTGTAATTTACATAGTAAATAATAATATTATTAACAATTTCAATATAGGACAACCCAAATCACCCCAAAACCCGGTGTCACAAGTGCATGAGCCTCAACTAGGAATGTAAAATAAAATACAACATTTGTCTGGAATACAAATTTGGATAGGAGAAATTTAAATACTCTGAAGGAGACTCTGCTTCTTGCGGACTCGTAACGTGGAATGCAGCTCACCTAAATCCCCGCAATAACCGCGCCTCTACGCCCCCAAGGCTACTAGACATATATGCACTTGCACAAAAATGTGCAGCAAGTGTAGTATGAGTACATAAATTAATGCGTACCCAGTAAGTATCCTACCTAACCTAGAAGAAGTAGTGGCGAGGGGTCGACTTTGACACTTACTATGTGCTATAAATAAAATATCAATGATATGATTAAGCATGGATTATATAAAATGGTTGCAAGCTCAATAGTTTTAACTAAGCAATTCTTTTATAATTAAGAAATCTCCAAATTTATTTCCCATTATTTAACAATTTATCTCAGGCCAAGGAGGCAATATCATTTATTGTAAATTCCAAAGCAATCAATTCAATCATGCGCAAATCATGTCGAGGTCGTACGACCCGCTCCAACATAAATATTTAATTTGTACACTGTCGAGGGTTGAACGACGTGAACCATAGATGCATCTATTTAATCTACCGAGGCGTTCGACCCGCTCCACAAAAGAAAAACACATTCAACAGTCAATCAAGAATTCTTGAAGGATAAATTATCCAAGGAAATGTCAATTCTCATTTAACAGTCAAGGAAAACGAAGTTTAACCTTTTAAAAATTCATTTACCAAGTTCAATATGATTTAAGTAATTTAAATTAACAATAAGGTTGTAAATATCGCAAGTATAGCATGATTTGGGTCCTAGACTACCAGGACCTAGCATAATAGTATCTACGCATGGAGTCTCGTCACCTCGTGTATACGTAGCCCCCACAAATAGAAGCACATATCGTATTATTTCACCTATGGGGTTATTTCCCTCTTACAAGGTTAGAAAGGAGACTTACCTCGCTTCGAAATTCCATAACCGGATCCCAAGGCCTTCCGACAACTCAAACCGACGCCCAATGCTGTGTAACTAGTCAAAAATTGATAAATTCCATATATATATACTCAATTACTCATTATAATCCTATTTACAACAATTCCCAACTCCGTTCGAAAAGTTGATAAAAACCACCCTCGGGCCCACGTGCCCGGATTCTGAAAATCTTTGAAGATAAAATTTACCTATGACACCACAAACTCAAATATATAATTAATTCCAAATTCCATGTCCAATTTCATGGTCAAAATCCAAAAATATCCATTTTCAGGTTTTCTACCAAAATCCCAAATTTCTACTAATTTCCATGTTTAAATCCTTATATAAACCATGTATTTAACTCACAATATGTGGGAATCACTTACCTTGACATAGATGATGAAAATGCCCCTTCCAAGAGCTCCAAACAATCGCCCATCCAAAAGCAAACTTGAGGAAAATGGTAAAATCCCGTCTTTTAAAAACCTCACTGTTAGGCGATTTTCGCACCTGCGGTGCCTTGGCCGCATCTGTGGTCCCGCACCTGCGACAAAACCCTCACAGGTGCGTATTTCCCTTACCTGGCCAAGCTCCGCATCTGCGGACAAAAGGGGTGGCTTCTGCGAGCCCATCCGCTTCTACGACTACTGCTCTCGCACCTGCGGTCACGCAGGTGCGCCAAAACATCTGCACATGCGGTGGCTGGCCCACCCTCACTCTTTTGCTTCTGCGGCACATAGATCGCACCTGCGAGCTCGCACCTATGGCTACCTCTGCGCAGGTGCAGTTACACCAGAAGCTGGAAGCTTCAGCTATTCTTCCCAAGTCCAAACTCGATCCGTTTACCGTCCGGAATCCACCCGAGGCCCTTGAGACCTCAACCAAATATACCAACACGTTCTAAAACACATTACGAACTTAGTCGAGGCCTCAAATCATGCACAATAACATCGAAACTACGAATCACCCTCCAATTCAAACTTAATGAACCTTGAAATTCCAAACTTCTACAATCGATACCGAAACCTACTAAATTATGTCTGATTGACCTCACATTTTGCACAAAAGTCATAATTGACGTTACGGACCTACTCCAACTTCCGAAAATCGGAATCCGACCCCGATATCAAAAAGTCCACTTCCGGTCAAACTTCTTAAAATTATCCAAATTTCCAACTTTCACCCAAATGACCCCAAAATGACCTATGGACCTCCAAATCCACATCTGGACGCGCTCCTAAGACCGGAATCATCATCCAAAGCTATTCCCAGACCCGGAATCCCAAACGGACATCGATAACATTGAAATGCACTTCAACTCAAATTCAGGGAATATTTCCAAAATGCCAACTTCCATAATAGGCGCCGAAATGTTCCCGGGTCATCCAAAACCCGCTCCGGACATACGCCAAGTCCAAAATAATCACACGAACCTGTTGGAATCTTCAAATCCCTCTTTTGAAATGAGAGTTGTCTTTCCAAATCAACTCCGAACTTCCCAAAATTCAATTCCGACCACGCGTACAAGTCATATTACCTGAAGTGAAGATACTCATGGCCTCAAACCGCTGAATGACGCGCTAGAACTCAAAATGGTCGGTCGGGTCATTACAACTGGTGTGTGCCAAGTCCTGGTGTCACAAGTGTATGAGCATCTAGTAGCATATACAAAAGAATGCTAGTCTACTGTCCGAAGTGAAATAGACAGAAAAATACAATCAAAAGAAAGACTTTGGCTGCTGTAGAACGGGCTCAGAAGGCAGCTCACCGTGAAGCCCTAAAGTAGTATTCAACTGTGCGCGCCAGACTGTTATTCAGATGCACCTACCTTAGATCCTACACGTTCAGTGCAGAAGTGTAGCGTGAGTACAAAAACATGTACCCAATAAGTATCTAGTCTAATCTCAAAGAAGAAGTGACAAGGGGTCGACATTGACACTTACTATGGGCCAACAATATAATATCCTATGAAATTCTAATTAAACATGATATATATAGATGATAATAGAACAGGGAGCAAGAATAATTAAATAATACTGTTACCGTAGTAAAAAGAAACCAAATCTTTTCACTCAATTTAACTATTTAACCTCTCAAGTTAATGAAACGATATCAAATTTAAGAGGGTTTTAGTATTATCACACACGAATTATGTCGAGTACGTACGACCCGATCCAAATATATATAAACATAAACTGTGTGCACTGCCGAGAGTCGAACGACATGAACTATAGATGCATTTATTAACCTGCCGAGGTGAACGACCCTCTCCCATGAGAGTAATGGAAATTTACACCGCTCGCGGAATATACTTGCGACGTGGTTTAACATAGATGTTTTTTATCAAGTTATCATAATATCCCTCAATTCATTCCAAAATAAGAAATTCAACTAGAAACTCTAAAAATCTTGATATCCTCAACCTCAACTCTATTCAAGAAAATTAATAAGCATAATCAAATAACGGTGTCAACAAAACATGGTGAAACCTAAAGCTACCTGGACATAAGCATGAGTAGTAGCTACGTACGGACTCTCATCACCTCGCAAATAGAAGCACATATAAATTAAGTTCACCTATGGGGTTAAATCCCTTTTACAAGGTTAGAAAAGAGACTTAACTTGTCTCAAGCCTACTTCCGATCCAAGATTGTGCTCAAACCCTCCATTTGGTTCCAAACGGCTCGAAACTAGTCAAATATTATATAAAATGATCAATACATGTTCAAATGTTCATATCTTAACTATCAAAGTGATTTTCCAAGCCCATTCGAAAAATCCCTAAAATTCACCCCCGGGCCCACGTGCCCAGATTTCGGAAATTTTTGAATAAAATTGTTACCCATGACCTCATGAACTCAATTATATGATTTTCATCTAATTCGATAATCAATTTCGTGGTCAAACCCCACCGACGCGCGCCTGCGGACATAGCCGCTTCTGCAGTTCCCATCATCGCACTTGCATTTTTTTGCAGGTACGCAAACTCGCAAGCATCTGCGGTCCCTGGCCAAATGCTCCCAGCCGCTTCTGTGGCACGAACCATGCATCTGCGGGCTCGCACCTGCGGCCCAAGGCTCGCATGCCATGACCCAATTCCATTTTAGGCCGTGATGACGCCCAACACCATTGCTAGGCAAGCCAAAAGTCAACAATCTAGCGATTTTTCCATTTTAATAAGTTTTTCCCAAGTAAATAACTTTCTTTAATTTAATAGGATTAGTAAGAAATAGATTTAAACCAATAAAACGAAAGCAGCTAAATGTATTTATGGCCATAGAAATAAAACCAAAATCACAAGTCTACTAATGTGTTCCAAGGTCTGGTGTCACAAGTGTGTGGGCTACTAGTAGAATATGCAAAAGATCTCTACTCTACTGTCTGAAATAGAATAGACAGAAAATAAATCAAAAGAGAGAATCCGGCTACTGTTGAACGGCTACGAAGGGCAGCTCACCGTGTGGTCTCGGACCAAAAGTCAAGCGTGCGCGTCGTACTGATAACCAGATACACCTGCCTCAGATCCTGTACATCAAGTGCAGAAGTGTAGTGTGAGTACATAAACAACATGTACCCAGTAAATATCTTGTCTAACCTCGAAGAAGTAGTGACGAGGGGTCGACTTCCACACTTACTATGGGCCAAAAATATAATAGTATGAAGTTCTAGTTAAACGTGATATATAAAATGATAGTAGAACCTAGAGCAGGAAAATAAGTAAACAATCCTTTCATTTCAAGTAAGAACCAAGTCATTTCTCTCGTTTAATCCTTTCACCTTTCAAGTCCATGGAACAATATTAAATATAAAGGGGTTCCAATATCTTTACGCACGAATTATGCCGAGGACGTACGACCCGATCCAAATATACATATAAATATAATGTGCACTGCCGATGGTCGAACGGCCCAAACCATAGATACATCAATTAACCTACCGATGCGAACGACCCACTCCCATGAGAGTAGTGGAAACTTACCCCGCTCGCGGAATATACTTGCGAAGCGGTTGAATATAGATTTTCTCAAGTTATCATAATATTTCTCAATTCTTTTTCAAAATAAGAAATTCAGCAAGGAACCTTTAAAATATTGAAATCCTTAACATACGCTTTAATCCAAACACATAGTAAGAATAAACAAGCAACAGTATCAACAAAAACATGGTCTAAGCTTAAATCTACCCGAACATAAGCATGAATAGTAGCTACGCACGGACTCTCGTCACTTCGTACGTAAGTACGTAGCCCCTATGTTATAGAATTCTTTAAACCATTTTTTGTCAATTTCAATAACTGAATCAATTAAGCTAAATAGAAGCTAAAACTGAATGCGGAATAACATAATGCCCATAACATCTGATATAATTCGGATCTGGAGTCACAACTCAGGAGCTTCTATGATTTTCTACAAACAGAGTCTGAAAGAAATACAACTATTCTGAATGAAAAGAAACAGTAAAATAGGGGAGAGAGAAGGGGACTCCAAGGTCTGCGGACGCTAGCAGATCTACCTTGAGTCTCTGATGAACTAGTCTGAGCTGCTACGCCTCTCGATAAGTTGGGACCAATACCAAAATCTGCACAGGAAGTGCAGAGTGCAGTATCAGTACAACCGACCCCATCTACTAGTAAGTGTCGAGCCTAACCTCGACGAAGTAGTGACGAGGCTATGACAAGACACCTACATAATAAACATGTACAGATAACATTATATATAAAAGAAAACAACAGTAACAACTAAATATGTATTATTGGGAGGGGGACATGCTAAAGGGGCACAAGATATAAGAGATACAACGGAAATGATAACCAGAACAATCAACATGCTTTTAACTAGTGAAAACAACTAAACACAATGAATAAAATTTGCGTGGCNATGGTATCACCCTTCGTGCTTTTACTCTCAACCTCACAATATAAATCATTATATACAGCACGACATCACCCTTCATGCATTAGCTCTCATAACATGGCACGACATAACCCTTCGTGCATTAACACTCACAATATGGCATGACATCACGCTTCGTGCACTAACACTCATAACATGGAACGGCATCACCCTTCATGCATTAACACTCACAATATGGCACAGAATCAACCATCGTGCATTAACACTCACAATATGGCACGACATCACCCTTCGTTCATTAACACTCACAATATGGCACGACATCACCCTTCGTGCATTAACACTCTTCTTTACCATAATGTAATGAAAAAATAAACAACAGGGAGATAGAATAACAGGTACAAGCCTTACTTCAACAATGGTTCCACAATACGAATCTCAACTTTGGAATCAATACTCAATTATCACAAAAACCCGTGAACACGATAAGAACGATCAATTAGTAAGTAAGTAGTCTAAGCATGGATAAAAAGATCAAAGTAAGCAATAAACTACAAGGAACAAGTCCCACCCGCATGCTTTAACCCGACAACAACGCATAAGTACTCATTACCTCAGGCAAAAAAATCCTAATCCCTCGAGTCAAGGTTAACCACGACACTTACCTCGCTCCAAAGGTCCACTCAAAGCTCATTCACAGCTTTGCCTTTCAAACAAGCCTCTAAACCAATAGAATCTAGTAATTTACCAACCAAACGATTCAAATTAAGCCTTAGGAACTACCCATGATCGCAAAGGATTCAATTTAGGTCATTATTAAAAAAGTCAACAAAAGTAAACTCCCGGGCCCGCTTGGTCCAAACCCAAAATTCGGACCAAAATCCGATTACCCATTCACCCCCGAGCCCGATTATGTAATTTGTTTTGGAATCCGGCCTCAATTTTAGATCCAAATCCCCAATTTACCAAATCCCTAATTTCTACCCAAAAACCCCCAATTCCACCATGAAAACTCTAGATTTTAGGTTGAAAACTTGTGAAATGTATTGAAAGATTGAAAGAAATTAGTTTAGAGTCACTTACCAATGATTTGGGGAAGAAAAGTTCTTTCACAAATCGCCTGAAGGGTTTTCTTGCTTTGAAAATTTAAAAAATGAGCAAAACATCTTGCCTAACTCATACTTGACCAGTCACAGATGTCGCAATTGTGGCATGGGGTTCGCAATTGCGAACCCCGCAAATGCGAGTTTTTCTTCGCAAATGCGAAGTCCCACATTTTCTGTGATCATCGCAATTGCGATAATGTGTTCGCAATTGCGATGATTTGTTCGCAATTGCGAACAATGCCCATTCCGCAAATGTGACCATTTGATCGCAATTGCGATCAAATGGTCACATTTGCGGAATGGGCATTGTTCGCAATTGCGAACAAATCATCGCAATTGCGATAATGTGTTCGCAATTGCGAACACATTATCGCAATTGCGATGATCACAGAAAATGTGGGACTTCGCATTTGCGAAGAAAAACTCGCATTTGCGGGGTTCGCAATTGCGAACACATTATCGCAATTGCGATGATCACAGAAAATGTGGGACTTCGCATTTGCGAAGAAAAACTCGCATTTGCGGGGTTCGCAATTGCGAACACATTATCGCAATTGCGATGATCACAGAAAATGTGGGACTTCGCATTTGCGAAGAAAAACTCGCATTTGCGGGGTTCGCAATTGCGAACACATTATCGCAATTGCGATGATCACAGAAAATGTGGGACTTCGCATTTGCGAAGAAAAACTCGCATTTGCGGGGTTCGCAATTGCGAACACATTATCGCAATTGCGATGATCACAGAAAATGTGGGACTTCGCATTTGCGAAGAAAAACTCGCATTTGCGGGGTTCGCAATTGCGAACACATTATCGCAATTGCGATGATCACAGAAAATGTGGGACTTCGCATTTGCGAAGAAAAACTCGCATTTGCGGGGTTCGCAATTGCGAACACATTATCGCAATTGCGATGATCACAGAAAATGTGGGACTTCGCATTTGCGAAGAAAAACTCGCATTTGCGGGGTTCGCAATTGCGAACACATTATCGCAATTGCGATGATCACAGAAAATGTGGGACTTCGCATTTGCGAAGAAAAACTCGCATTTGCGGGGTTCGCAATTGCGAACACATTATCGCAATTGCGATGATCACAGAAAATGTGGGACTTCGCATTTGCGAAGAAAAACTCGCATTTGCGGGGTTCGCAATTGCGAACACATTATCGCAATTGCGATGATCACAGAAAATGTGGGACTTCGCATTTGCGAAGAAAAACTCGCATTTGCGGGGTTCGCAATTGCGAACACATTATCGCAATTGCGATGATCACAGAAAATGTGGGACTTCGCATTTGCGAAGAAAAACTCGCATTTGCGGGGTTCGCAATTGCGAACACATTATCGCAATTGCGATGATCACAGAAAATGTGGGACTTCGCATTTGCGAAGAAAAACTCGCATTTGCGGGGTTCGCAATTGCGAACACATTATCGCAATTGCGATGATCACAGAAAATGTGGGACTTCGCATTTGCGAAGAAAAACTCGCATTTGCGGGGTTCGCAATTGCGAACACATTATCGCAATTGCGATGATCACAGAAAATGTGGGACTTCGCATTTGCGAAGAAAAACTCGCATTTGCGGGGTTCGCAATTGCGAACACATTATCGCAATTGCGATGATCACAGAAAATGTGGGACTTCGCATTTGCGAAGAAAAACTCGCATTTGCGGGGTTCGCAATTGCGAACACATTATCGCAATTGCGATGATCACAGAAAATGTGGGACTTCGCATTTGCGAAGAAAAACTCGCATTTGCGGGGTTCGCAATTGCGAACACATTATCGCAATTGCGATGATCACAGAAAATGTGGGACTTCGCATTTGCGAAGAAAAACTCGCATTTGCGGGGTTCGCAATTGCGAACACATTATCGCAATTGCGATGATCACAGAAAATGTGGGACTTCGCATTTGCGAAGAAAAACTCGCATTTGCGGGGTTCGCAATTGCGAACCCCGCAAATGCGAGTTTTTCTTCGCAAATGCGAAGTCCCACATTTTCTGTGATCATCGCAATTGCGATAATGTGTTCGCAATTGCGATGATTTGTTCGCAATTGCGAACAATGCCCATTCCGCAAATGTGACCATTTGATCGCAATTGCGATCACTGACCCCCCCTCCCCCCCGGTCCCACTTCGCAAATGCGAAGTTTTGTTCGCAAATGCGATGAGTAACTCACAAATGTGAACCCATTAGAGGTCGTAAATGCGAAGCCTGACCTCGCAATTGCGAGGTCTGAGGCCTGCACCAAAAACGGAAGCACACCAGTAATGTTCTATGTCAAATTCCACTTCGTAGCCTATCCGAAACTCACCTGACCCCTCGGGGCTATAAACCAATTATGCACACAAGTCTAAAATCATCATACGAACTTGCTCGCTCGATCAAGTCACCAAAATAACACCTAACACTATGAACTGAATATCAAATCAAATGAAATTTTTGAGAAAACTTTAAAACTTCTATTTTCACAAGGAAACGTCCGAACCACGTCAAACCAACTCCATTTCTCACCAAATTTGATAGACAAGTCATAAATATAGTATTGGACCTATACTAGATTCTGTAACCAAAATATGGACCCGATATCCAAAAAGTCAACTATGGGTCAAACATTTCAAATTCATTAAGCCTTTAGCTTTCAAATTTTAACAAAGTCCGATATCTCGGGCTAAGGACTTCTGAATTTGATTCTGTGCATACACCCAAGTCCTAAATAACGATACAGACCCACCGAGACAGTCAAAACACGAATCCAGGTCTGTTTCCTCAAAACGTTGACCAAAGTCAACTCAAATGGTTTTCAAAGCAAAATTTCATATTTTTCACAGTTATTAACATAAAAGCATTCCCAGAAATATACCCGGACTGCGCACACATATCGAGGAGGGTAAACATGAGATTTTTTAAGGCTTCAAAGCGCAGAATTAGGTTTTAAAACATAAGATGACCTATTGGATCATCACCTTCTCCACCTCTAAAATAATCGTTCGTCCTCGAACGGACATAGAAAAGTACCTGGGCTGGTGAAAAGGTGGGGATATCTACTCCGCATGTCCGACTCGGATTCCCAAGTAGCTTCCTCGACGGGCTGACCTCTCCACTACACTGGAACTGAAGGATAACTCTACGATCTCAACTGAAGAACCTGCCGGGCTAGAATAGCCATCGGGTCTTCCTCGTAAGTCAAATCCTTGTCCAACTGGACAGAGCTGAAATCTAACACGTGAGATGGATCGCCATGATTTTTTTCTGGATCATGGACACATGGAACACCGGATGAACTGCTGATAAGCTCGGTGGCAAAGCAAGCCAGTAAACCACATCTCTTACTCTCTCAAAAATCTCGAAAGGCCCGATATACCGAGGGCTCAACTTACCCTTCTTCCCGAACCTCATCACACCCTTCATGGGTGATACCCAGAGCAACACTCTCTCCGACCATGAATACAACATCACAAAATCTACGGTCGGCATAACTCGTCTGCTTGGACTGAGCTGTGCGACACCGCCTACCGTATAATGCCTCATAGAGAGCCATTTGAATGCTCGACTGGTAGCTGTTGTTGTAGGAAAACTCTGCAAGGGGAAAGAACTGATCCCATGATCCTCCGAAGTCTATAACACATGCGCAAAGCATATCCTCGAGTATCTGAATAGTGCACTCGGATTGTTCGTCTATCTGAGGATGAAACACTGTGCTCAACTCAACCTGCGTGCCCAACTCATGCTGTACTGCCCTCTAGAAGTGCGAGATGAACTGTGTACCTCGGTGAAAAATGATAGACACGGGCACACCGTGAAGACGGACAATCTCGCGGATGTAAATCTCTGCCAACTGCTCCGAAGAATAGGTAACTGCCACAGGAATGAAATGCGCTGACTTAGTCAGCCTGTACACAATGACCCAAACCGCATTGAACTTCCTCTGAGTCCATGGGAGTCTAACAACGAAATCCATAGTGATACGCTCCCACTTCCACTCAGGAATCTCCAATTTCTAAAGCAAACTACCAGGTCTCTGATGCTCACACTTTACATGCCGACAATTTAGACATCAAGCTACATATGCAACTATATCCTTCTTCGTTCTCCTCCACCAATAATGCTATTGAAAGTCCTGATACATCTTGGTGGCGCCCAGATGAATAGAATACCGGGAACTATATGCCTCCTCAAGAATCAAATCACGATGTCCATCCACATTAGGCACACAAACATGACCCTGCATCCTCAAAACTCTATCATCTCCAACAGTAACCTGCTTGGAACCACGATGCAACACTGTGTCCTTAAGGACAAGCAAATGAGACTCGTCATACTGCCACTCCCTGATGCACTCAAACAAGGAAGACCGAGCGACTGTACAAGCTAGAACACGACTGGGCTCTGAAATATCCATCCTAACAAACTGGTTGGCTAAAGTTTGAACATCTGATGCAAGCGGCCTCTCATCGACTAGAATGAATGCAAGGCTGCCCATACTCGCTGCCTTTCTACTTAAGGCATCGGCCACCACACTGGCCTTCCCGGGGTGGTACAAAATACTGATATCATAGTCTTTCAATAGCTCCAACCACCTCCTCTGCCTCAAATTGAGATCTTTTTGCTTGAACAAATACTGAAGGCTCTGATGATCCGTGAAAACCTCACACGACACACCGTAAAGATAGTGCCTCAAAATCTTTAGAGCATGAACAATGGCTGCCAACTCTAAGTCATGGACAGGGTAATGCTTCTCATGAACCTTCAACTGCCGCGACGCATATGCAATCACCCTGCCCTCCTACATCAATACCGTACCGAGCCCAACACGGGACGCATCATAATATACCGTATAAAATCCTGAACATGTGGGCAACACCAACACCGACGTTGTAGTCAAAGCAGTCTTGAGCTTCTGAAAGCTCGCCTCACACTCGTTTGACCATCTGAACGGGGCACCCTTCTGGGTCAACCTGGTCAATGGGGCTGCTATAGATGAAAACTCCTCCACAAACCGACGGTAATAACCCGTCAACCCCAAGAAACTCTCGATCTCCGTGGCTGAAGTGTGTCTAGGCTAGTTCTGAACTGCCTCAATCTTCTTAGGGTCTACCTAAATACCCTCTGCTAATATCGCGTGTCCTAAGAAGGCGACTGAGTCCAACCAAAACTCACATTTTGAAAATGTAGCATCTAACTGGCTGGCTCTGAGAGTCTGAAGTACAATCCAAAGATGCTGCGCGTGCTCGTCTCGACCGCAGGAGTAGATCAAGATATCATCAATAAACACAATCACAAAGGAATCCAAATAGGGCGTGAACACCTGGTTCATCAATTCCATCAACCCTGCTGGGGCATTTGTCAGCCCAAATGAGATCACTAGAAACTCACAATGCCCGTACCGAGTCTGAAAAGCTGTCTTAAGGTCATCGGATAACCTAATCCTCAACTGATGGTGCCCAGATCTCTAATCAATCTTTGAAAACACCTTGGCACCCTGAAGGTGATAAAATAAGTCATCAATCCTTGGCAATGGATACTTGTTCTTGATGGTGACTTTGTTCAACTGCCGATAATCTATGCACATCCTCAACGATCCATCCTTCATCTTCACGAACAACACCCCCGCACCCCAGGGCGAGACACAAAGTCTAATGAAGCCCTTATCAAGCAGATCTTGCAACTGCTCCTTCAATTCTTTCAACTCTGGTGGGGCCATACGGTATGGCGGAATAGAGATGGGATAAGTGCCCAGAGCCAAATCAATACATAAATCAATATCCCTATCGGGTGGCATCCCCGGCAGGTCTGCAGGAAATACCTCTGGAAACTCAGGAACAACTGGCACTGAATCCTTGGAAGGGACCTCCGCACTAGAATCGCGAACATAAGCCAAATAAGCTAGACACCCCTTCTCGACCATACGCCGAGCCTTCATATAAGAGATAACCCTGCTGGTAGAATGGTAAGAAGTCCCTCTCTACTCTAGTCGAGGCAACCCCGGCAAGGCTAAGGTCACCGTCTTGGCATGACAATCTAATATAGCATGATAAGGTGACAGACAATACATAACCAAGATAACATCGAAATCTACAATATCGAGAAGTAAAAGATCTACACTGGTCTCAAGACTCCCAACGGTAAGCACACACGAGCGATAAACACGATCTACAATAATAGCATCTCCCACAGGTGTGGACATAAACACATGAGCACTCAAAGAACCACGAGGCACAACCAAATGTGAAACAAAATAGGATGACACATAGGAGTAGGTAGAACCGGATCATATAGAAGTGAAGCATCTCTACTGCAAACTGAAACGGTACCTATGATAATATTGTCAGATGACTCAGCCTCAGGCCTGGATGGAAAAGCATAGCATCAGGGTTGGGGCCACCAGTCTAAAATCCATCTATAGGTCGGGCCCTAGCTAGCTGGCCTCCACCTCTAGCGGCCTGACCTCCACCACTAATGGCCTGACCACCGCCTCTGGCTGCCTGACCCCTACCTCTAGCTGGCTGAGCGGGTGGTGAAGCACTCGGTATCGGGACCATGGCACGAGAACCCTGATGTTGTGAGTTGCTCGATGCACGAGTGCAAAATCTAGCAATGTGCCTCGGATCACCACAAGTATAACAGGACCTCGGCTACTGTGACTTCTGACCCTGATACTGCCCCTGTCGACCTAAGTAACCACCCTGAAAATGTTGGAGAGGTGCACTAATAGGAGCTGGTGGTGTACTGTAGGCTAGCTGGTCGGAATAAGGCATATGAGAACCACGATCACCTGAAGCACCGTGGGATGCCTGGAGTGTTGAATGAAATGGCCTAGGAGGATGGTCTCTACCAAACGTACCCCTACCTTCAGATGAGGCACCGCTAAACCCACCGGAATGACGAGGCCTCTTGTCATACCCCTAACCTCCCCCTGTGCAAGAACCATCTCGATCCTCCTCGCAATATTAGCAGCAGCCTAAAAGGAAATCTCACTTTCGGTCTCCTTGACCATCTGTAGCCTGATAGGGTGAGTGAGTCCCTCAGTAAACCTCCTCACCCTCCATCTCTTGGTAGGAAACAGAAGAATAGCATGACGGGCCATATCTAAAAAACGAGTCTCATACTGAGTGACGGACATACCGTCCTACTGGAGACGCTCGAACTGCCTGCGAAAATCTTCTCTCAATGTGACAGGGAGGAACTTCGCAAGAAATATCTGAGAGAATTGGTCCCAAGTAAGAGCAGGCAACCCCGCTGGCCTGGTCAATACAAAATCCTTCCACCATCTCTTTGCGGAACCCGTCATCTAAAAGACAGCAAAATCGACCCCATTGGTCTCAACTATCCACAAGTGCTGCAGAACCTCATGGCAGCGGTCAAGATAATCATGTGGGTCCTCAGAAATTGCACCACTAAAGTGAACCGGGAAGAGCTTGGTGAACTTGTCCAATCTCAATAAGCCCTCAGAAGACTTAGCTGGTCCATCACTGGCTTGTGCCACAATAACCGGCTGAACTACTCTGACTGGCTCAGCTGCTGGAGTCTGATACTAGGGAGCCATGTACTCTGGAGTGTGAGTAGCAGGAGTCTGTGCTCCTCCTCAAGCCTGAGAGACTGCTGGTGCCATGGGAAATGTACCAGTTTGGGCCACACTCTCCATAAGTCCCACCAAACGGACCAAAGCGTCCTGAAGCACTGGGGTGGCAATGAACCCCTATGGGAACCGAACTAGTCCGACATGAACAGTCTGGGCTGGAACCTCCTCATCAAACTCTACCTGAGGCTCCACTGCTGGTGCTGGTACTCGAGCTCTGGGCTGAGCTCTGCCCCTACTTCGGCCTCTGGCATGGCCTCGACCTCGACCTCTACCCCTCGTAGGAGCTGCCACTAGGGGCTCTGACTGCTGCTCAGCTAAAGATGCAATACGTGTTCTCGCAATCTGTGAGAGAATACGAGTAGAAGGGTTCAATTAGCAATGAGAGAAAACAATCGCACGACAAAGAAGAATAGAAGTGAGATTTGTTCCAAAACTTCATAGCCTCTGGAAGATAAGTACAGACGTCTCCGTACCGATCCTCCAGACTCTAATAAGCCTGCTCGTGAATTGTGAGACCTAGGCAACCTAGTGCTCTGATAACAACTTGTCACGACCCGGAATTCCCACCTTTGTGACCCTGATGGGGCCTAACATTCCCCTTGCTAGGCAAGCCAGTGTTATAGAATTCTTTAAACCAATTTTTGTCAATTTAGATAACAAAATCATTTAAGCTAAATAGAAGCTAAAACTGAATACGGAATAACTTAACGCCCATAATATCTGATATAATTCGAATCTGGATTCACAACTCACGAGCTTCTAAGATTTTCTACAAATAGAGTCTGAAAGAAATACAATTGTTCTGAATGAAAAGAAACAATAAAATAGAGGAGATAGAAGGGGACTCCAAGGTCTACGGACGCCAGCAGATCTACCTTGAGTCTCTGATGAACTAGTCTGAGCTGCTACGCCTCTCGATAAGTTGGGACCAATACCAAAATCTGCACAGGAAGTGCAGAGTGCAGTATCAGTACAACCGACCCCATGTACTGGTAAGTGTCGAGCCTAACCTCGACGAAGTAGTAACGAGTCTATGACAAGACAACTACATAAGAAACCTGTGCAGAGAATAGTATATATACAAGAAAACAACAGTAATAGCTAAACATGTATTATTGGGAGGGGGACATTCTAAAGGGGCACAAGATACAAGAGATACAGTGGAAATGATAACCAGAACAATCAACATGCTTTTAACTAGTGAAAACAACTAAATTCAATGAAGAAAATTTGCACGGCATCACCTTTCGTGCTTTTACTCTCGACCCCACAATATAAATCAATAGATACGGCACGACATCACCCGTTGTACATTAGCTCTCATAACATGGCACGGCATCACCCTTTGTGCATTAGCTCTCATAATATGGCACGGCATCACCCTTCATGCATAAACACTCACAATATGGCACGGCATCACCCTTCGTGCATTAATACTCATAACATGGCACGGTATCACCCTTCGTGCATTAACACTGACAATATGGCACGACATCACCCTTCGTGCATTAATACTCACAATATGGCATGACATCACCCTTCGTGCATTAACACTCACAATATGTTACGGCATCACCCTTCGTGCATTAACACTCTCACTTACCATAATGCAATGAACAAATAACAACAGGGAGATAGAATAACAAGTACAAGCCTTACTTCAACAATGGTCCCACAATACCAATCTCAACTTTGGAATCAATACTCAATTATCACAAAATCCCATGAACACGATAAGAACAATCAATTAGTAAGTAAGTAGTCTAAGCATGGATAACAAGATCAAAGTAAGCAATAAACTACAAGGAACAAGTCCCACCTGCATGCTTTAACTCGATAACAACGCATAAGTACTCGTCACCTCACATATACGTTGTACCCAACATCTAAACAGATAGCAAATAGGCAAACAAATCCTAATCCCTCGAGTCAAGTTAACCACGACACTTACCTCGCTCCAAAGGTCCACTCAAAGCTCAATCACAGCTTTGCCTTTGAAACGAGCCTCCGAACCAATAGAATCTAGCAATATACCAACCAAATGATTCAAGTTAAGCCTTAGGAACTACCAACGATCGCAAAGGATTCAATTTAGGTCATTATTGGAAAAGTCAACAAAAGTCAACTCCCGGGCCTACTTGGTCCAAACCCGAAATTCGTTCCAAAACTCGATTACCCATTAACCCTCGAGCTCGGTTATGTAATTTGTTTTGGAATTCGACATCAATTTGAGGTCTAAATCACTAATTTACCAAATCCCTAATTTCTACCCAAAACACCCCAATTCCACCATGAAAACTCTAGATTTTATGTTGAAAACTTGTGAAATGTAGTGAAATATTGAACGAAACTAGTTTAGAATCACTTACCAATGATTTGGGTAAGAAACGTTCTTTGCAAAATTGCCTCTAGAGTTTTCTTGTTTTGAAAATTTGAAGAATGAGCCAAAAATCACGTCTAACTCATACTTGACCAGTCGCAGATGTCGCAATTGCGACCTGGGGTTCGCATCTGCGAACCCTGCAAATGCGAGTTTTTCTTCACAAATGCGAAGTCCCACATTTTCCTCTATCATCGCAATTGCGAACAGTGCCCACTCCACAAATGCGACCATTTGACCGCAATTGCGATCACTGAAGCCCCTCTGTCCCACTTCGCAAATGCGAAGTTTTGTTTGCAAATGCGAACTTGAGGTGCCCTAGCTACTCTTCGCAAATGCGACAAGTTTCTCACAATTGCGAGGTCTGAGGCCTGCACAAAAAACTGAAGCACACCAGCAATGTTCTAACTCAAATTCCACTCTGTAGCCTGTCCGAAACTCATCCGAGCTCTCGGGGCTCTAAACCAATTGTGCACACAAGTCTAAAGACATCATACGAACTTGCTCGTGCGATCAAATCGCCAAAATAACACCTAGAACGACGAATTGAACACCAAATCAAATGGACTTTTCAATAAAACTTTGAAACTTCTAATTTCACAACGGGACGTCCGAAACACATCAAACCAATTTTGTTTCTCACCAAATTTGACACACAAGTCATAAATAAAGTATTGGACCTATACCGGGTTCTAGAACCAAAATATGGACCCGATATCTAAAAAGTCAACTATGGGTCAAACATTTCAAATTCATTAAGCCTTTAGCTTCAAATTTCAACAAAGTTCGATATCTCGGGCTAGGGACTTCAGAATTCGATTCCGGTCATACACCAAAGTACCAAATCACGATACGGACCCACCGGGACCGTCAAAACACAAATCCGGGTCTGTTTGCTCCAAACATTGACCAAAGTCAACTCAAATGGTTTTCAAAGAAAAATTTCATAATTTGCACAGGTTTTTACATAAAAGCTTTTCGAAAACACGCTCGGACTGCACACACAAATCGAGGAGGGTAAAATGAGGGTTTTAGGGCTTCAAAGCGCAGCATTAGGTTATAAAACATAAGATGACTTATCAAGTAATCACACCCCACAAATAGAAGTACATAATGATTAGGTTCACTTATGGGGTTATTTCTCTCTTATAAGGTTAGAAAAGAGACTTACCTCGTTTCAAGGCCTACTTCCCGGTCCAAGAATGTGCTCACACTCTCAATTGGTTCCGAATAAGATTCTTAAAATTCATGCCGGGGCCCACGTGCCCGGATTCCGGAAATGTTCAAAGAAAGTTGTTACCCCCAACCTCATGAACTCAAATATATGATTTTTACTACTAATGTACATGTTATAATCTACCCATAAGTTATGTATTTGACTCATATTTGGTAGGAATTACTTACTTCAAGGTGTTAGATGAAAGTCCCCTCTCTAAGAGCTCAAAGAATCGCTTAACAATGGAATAAATGAGCCAAAATAACTATGCCCCGCATTAAATGAAGGATTATGCCTTCAGCGGTTTCCGCTTCTGCGAGAACACTTCTGTGGTCAAAAGTTCGCTTTTGCGAGACCGCTTCTGCGGTCAAAATTCTGCTTCTGCGGAACCAGCCTGGCCACTCGCCCATCGCACCTGTGGAGCCAGGGCCGCTCTTGTGCAACCGCTCCTGCGGCCGACTCTTTTACGCCTGCAGACAC
>AWOL01S0027372.1:7240-21960 GCA_000715115.1 Nicotiana otophora | reverse complement strand
TATCCAATTTCGATATCAAATGGACCTTCAAATCTTAAATTTTTATTTTTGGAAGATTTTAGAAAAATCTGATTTTTCTTCCATAAATTCACGAATTCATGATATAAATGAGTATGAAATTATGAAATATAATCAATATAGGATAAGGAATACTTACCCCAATGTTTTTCCGTGAAAATCGCCCAAAATCGTCTCTTGAGGTTTTAGGTTTTGAAGATTTGGGAAATGAATTAAAAATCCTGTCCAAAAGTCATGTTGTTCAGTTGCAGGTGTCGCAATTGCAACCTGAGCTTCGCAAATGCGAAGAAACACTCGCAATTGCGATGCCCTTCACAATCCCGCTGCCTTCGCAAATGCGAAGATTATGTCGCATTTGCGATAATTGGCCCTTCGCGATTGCGAGAACTGCTGGCCTAGGTTTTCTTCGCAATTGCGATAAAAATCTCGCAATTGCCATACCTTCTTGGTTCGCATTTGCGATGCCTGATCTTGCAATTGCGATATCAGAGGCCTACAACAGGTTCAGTTATACCAGCAAAATTTTCTAAGTTCAAAACATCCCGTGGCCTATCCGAAACTCACCGGAGCCCCTCGGAACCTTATCCAAATATCCCAACAAGTCCCGTAACATAATACGGACTTACTCGGGGGTCTCAAATCACATCAAATAATATCAAAATTACAATTCACACCTCGATTCGGACTTTGAGTTTTAAACTTTTCAATTTGCAAATTTTGTGCCAAAAACATATTAAATGAATCCGAAATGACTTCAAATTTGGAACACAAGTCATAAATGACATAACGGAGCTATTCACATTTGCAGAATTGGATTTCGGCCTCGATAGCAAAAAGTCAACCCTGTGGTCAAACTTGGAAGTCTTTAGCCTTTAAATTGCTAGTTCCGTTAAATGGCCATAACTTGAGTTAGGGACTTCCAAATTAAATTCCGGGCATACGCCCAACTCCCAAATTACGATACGGAGCTATCAAACTCAATTGAGTTTTAAAACTCTATTTCACATTTTAATTCATTTCTCACATGAAAACTTTCCGAAAAATCTTACGGACTGCGCACGCAAGTCGAGGAATGATAAATGGTATTTTTCGAGGTCTTAGAACACAGAATTACTTATTAAATTTAAAGATGATATTTTAGGTCATCACAAATTAAAAGCGCCATAGGTTATGGAAATTATTATTAAGGAAAAATGTATTACTTTGCTATTATTACAGTTTAGAGAATTATCTTCATTGCAAGTCATGGATGGTCTAGTAGTAGCAGAGTTTCGGAGTTGGGCCAGCTCTGTAGGCCTAAATCTGCTTTCTTTCCTAAGAATTGGAACCAAACCCACTTCCCATTGTTCTTCACATCACTATTTATATACTTAAGGGATTAAATTTTTAGTAAATAAACTAAAATAATGATAGCTAAGATAGTATTAATTCATGAGTCAAGAAATTAAAACAAAAGATCCAAACAACAAAACAACAACTAAGGGAACCAAACATCATGCCATGTTTAAACAACAAAAAGACAGAAAGGGCCAAAAGAAACAAATCTTCCAAATAAAAATATATATTATCCTAGACTTTAATGCTTAATCAAACAATTAATTATCTTAAAATTTCAATAAGTTATGAAGACAAGATCTGAAAAATAAAATACCTCTAGCGAATCAACTTTATTCTCAGGACCGTGGTGACCTCGACGAAGACGGAGAGACAAAGTCGGAACCTTGTTACGTTTATTAGGATACTTCAAATGTGTTTTTAGGCTTGTATTTGGGGCATTTTCGAGTCTTAAATGGGGTGATGAATTGTTGAATTTTTCGAAAGAAATAGGAAGAAAGAATGACACGAGTAGAAATTCTCTTAACGTAGAAGAAAAACATAATTTCTCTCAATTCCCTCCTCTTTTTTTTCCTTCTATTTCTCTCCAATTTCTCCTCACATTTCTGTTCTATTTATAGAAAAAACAAATTCGGAATTGTTTCAGATATTATTTTTTTATTATTATTATTTTTAGTTAAAAACAATTCCCACTTTCTATTTTCTTCTTTTTTTAAAAAAATAATTTCCCACTTTTCTTTACTTTTATTTTTTTAATTTCCCACTTTTTTTACTTTTCTTTTTTTATTTTCCACTTATTTTACTTTTGTTTTGAATTTTCACTTATTTTACTTTTCTTTTTTAAATTTCCACTTTTTCTTACTTTTTTTAAAACAATTTCAGCTACGTTTACTTTTATTTTTTAATTCCAACTTTCTTTTACTTTTCATTTTTTTTTAAAATTCCACATTCTTTTACTTTTATTTTTTTTNGCCCCTCGGAACCTTATCCAAATATCCCAACAAGTCCCGTAACATAATACGGACTTACTCGGGGGTCTCAAATCACATCAAATAATATCAAAATTACAATTCACACCTCGATTCGGACTTTGAGTTTTAAACTTTTCAATTTGCAAATTTTGTGCCAAAAACATATTAAATGAATCCGAAATGACTTCAAATTTGGAACACAAGTCATAAATGACATAACGGAGCTATTCACATTTGCAGAATTGGATTTCGGCCTCGATAGCAAAAAGTCAACCCTGTGGTCAAACTTGGAAGTCTTTAGCCTTTAAATTGCTAGTTCCGTTAAATGGCCATAACTTGAGTTAGGGACTTCCAAATTAAATTCCGGGCATACGCCCAACTCCCAAATTACGATACGGAGCTATCAAACTCAATTGAGTTTTAAAACTCTATTTCACATTTTAATTCATTTCTCACATGAAAACTTTCCGAAAAATCTTACGGACTGCGCACGCAAGTCGAGGAATGATAAATGGTATTTTTCGAGGTCTTAGAACACAGAATTACTTATTAAATTTAAAGATGATATTTTAGGTCATCACAAATTAAAAGCGCCATAGGTTATGGAAATTATTATTAAGGAAAAATGTATTACTTTGCTATTATTACAGTTTAGAGAATTATCTTCATTGCAAGTCATGGATGGTCTAATAGTAGCAGAGTTTCGGAGTTGGGCCAGCTCTGTAGGCCTAAATCTGCTTTCTTTCCTAAGAATTGGAACCAAACCCACTTCCCATTGTTCTTCACATCACTATTTATATACTTAAGGGATTAAATTTTTAGTAAATAAACTAAAATAATGATAGCTAAGATAGTATTAATTCATGAGTCAAGAAATTAAAACAAAAGATCCAAACAACAAAACAACAACTAAGGGAACCAAACATCATGCCATGTTTAAACAACAAAAAGACAGAAAGGGCCAAAAGAAACAAATCTTCCAAATAAAAATATATATTATCCTAGACTTTAATGCTTAATCAAACAATTAATTATCTTAAAATTTCAATAAGTTATGAAGACAAGATCTGAAAAATAAAATACCTCTAGCGAATCAACTTTATTCTCAGGACCGTGGTGACCTCGACGAAGACGGAGAGACAAAGTCGGAACCTTGTTACGTTTATTAGGATACTTCAAATGTGTTTTTAGGCTTGTATTTGGGGCATTTTCGAGTCTTAAATGGGGTGATGAATTTTTGAATTTTTCGATAGAAATAGGAAGCAAGAATGACACGAGTAGAAATTCTCTTAACGTAGAAGAAAAAAATAATTTCTCTCAATTCCCTCCTCTTTTTTTCCTTCTATTTCTCTCCATTTTCTCCTCACATTTCTGTTCTATTTATAGAAAAAACAAATTCGGAATTGTTTCAGATATTGTTTTTTTATTATTATTTTTAGTTAAAAACAATTCCCACTTTCTATTTTCTTCTTTTTTAAAAAAAATAATTTCCCACTTTTCTTTACTTTTATTTTTTTAATTTCCAACTTTTTTTACTTTTTTTTTATTTTCCACTTATTTTACTTTTGTTTTGAATTTTCACTTATTTTACTTTTCTTTTTTAAATTTCCACTTTTTCTTACTTTTTTAAAAAACAATTTCAGCTACCTTTACTTTTATTTTTTAATTCCAACTTTCTTTTACTTTTTATTTTTTTTTAAATTTCCACATTCTTTTACTTTTATTTTTTTTATTTTTCACTTTCTTTTACTTTTTTTAAAAAATAATTTCCACCTACTTTTACTTTTTTATTCCATACTTTTAATTTTCCTATTATTTTATTCCCATACGAAAATTAAAAATATATTAAATGTTTTCGGATTTCTTTTAATTTATTTTATTTTAAATTAAAAATAATACTAATAGTAATAATTTGACCTTTTAAAATATTTTTAATTTTTACCTTATACATAAAAAAAGTCTAACAAAGCTAACAAAAATATATATATATATTAAATTTCTAAAAATAGTTACATAGTAGAAGGTGATAAAAATTCAAATATAGTCAAAAATTAGGTGCTCACAGCTGCCCCTCTTTGCTTGGAAACATGAAGAGTTTTCAGGCAAAGACTAGGTGATCCATGTGACTAATGTTTGCCCAAACCATTATTCAAAAGGAAAAGAAATAAAAGATAGGGTACAACCGAGTCCTGTTTTTGGACAGCCTACATATTCCGGATTATAGGGGAATTAGGTCACGTGTAGTTCAAGGAGAATGGTGGAATGATGAGTTGAGGAGTCGAGTGAGTTCCGTCTAGGCTCCGGGCCGCGGTCCTGCTATTATAAAAAAAGAAACTAAACACGACTATCAGCTATGAGTTACAAGATTCCTATCTATGAGTCTTCTGGAACTTGATCTTGAGTCTTGACTGGTTCTTCATGCAGACTTTGATCTAAACCTTAATGCTCACTAGCTGTAGGTGTTTCTAATCAAAACAAGACTCCAATGCTCGTGGCTTCAGTCATATCTTGAGCATTCCACATCTTTTCAACTGCTTTTGCATTTTGGATTCACCTATTTTTTTTTCTTTTATTCTAAATTGAGACTTCTTCTTTTGTTCATCTCGAACCCTGTGCCTCGAGGTAAAACCTACTCAGACACCAAAACAAACAAGCGAACGAAGGTTTTCTGTCCCAGTTTGCACTAGGAAAATTTCGTGAGTTATTGTAACAAAATTCTAAACTACTTCTTTATTGAAAGCAATAAAAGATTGGGAATGGTGTATCCGAAAAATAATAGAGACTAGGGAATGGAGACCCTATGTCTAATTAAATGAAACTAGGGAGTGGAGACCCTATATTGGAAAACCGACTAGGGATTGGTGCACCCTGATACTTGTAAGGAAATGTAACTAGGGATTGGTACCCTGTATTACGAAAAAAGAATGTGATCAGGGGTTGGTGCCCTGTATTATTGAAAAGAATGTAGTCATGGGATGACGTCCTGTATTACTGAAAGGAAATGTAACCAGGGGATGATACACTGTATTATGGAAAAGAAATATAACCAGGGGTTGTGCCCTGTATTACTGAATTGAAAATGAATTCCCTGGGCGAAAAGGTTCTACCTGGGTTAAACTGCGAAAAGCGAGCCTGGGCGAAGAGTACTTCTACTCGGAATATGAGCTGGATCCCCCTAGGCGAAAAGTTTCTACCTGGGTTAAGCTACATAAAACAACCTGAGTGAAGAGTACTTCTACCTGAAACTATGAGCTGGATCCCCCTAAGCGAAAAGGTTCTACCTGGGTTAAGCTACGTAAAATAACTTGAGCGAAGAGTGCTTCTACACAGAAACTATGAGCTGGATCCCCTAGGTGAAAAGGTTTTACCTGTATTAAGCTACATAAAACAACCTGAGCGAAGAATACTTCTACCCGGAACTATGAGCTGGATTTCCCTAGGCGAAAAGGTTCTACCTGGGTTAAGCTACGAAAAACAACCTGGGTGAAGAGTACATCTACTTTGAAACTATGAGCTGGATCCCCCTAGGAGAAAAGGTTCTACCCGGGTTAAGCTATGAAAAACAGCCTGGGCGAAGAGTGCTTCTACCCGGAACTATGAGCTGGATCTCCCTAGGTAAAAAAGTCCTACCTGGGTTGAGCTACAAAAAACAGCCAGGGCGAAGAGTACTTCTACCCAGAAACTATGAGCTGGATCCCCCTAGGTGAAAAGGTTCTACCTGTGTTAAGCTACGTAAAATAACCTGAGCGAAGAATACTTCTACCCGGAACTATGAGCTGGATTCCCCTAGGCAAAAAGGTTCTACCTGGGTTAAGCTACGAAAAACAGCCTGGGTGAAGAGTACATCTACCTGGAAACTATGAGCTGGATCCCCCTACGAAAAAAGGTTCTACCTGGGTTAAGCTACGAAAAACAGCCTGGGTGAAGAGTACATCTACCTGGAAACTATGAGCTGGATCCCCCTACGAAAAAAGGTTCTACCTGGGTTAAGCTACGAAAAACAGCCTGGGTGAAGAGTACATCTACCTGGAAACTATGAGCTGGATCCCCCTACGAAAAAAGGTTCTACCTGGGTTAAGCTACGAAAAACAGTCTGGGCGAAGAGTGCTTCTACTCAAAACTATGAGCTGGATCCCCCTAGGTAAAAAAAGTCCTACCTGGGTTGAGCTACGAAAAACAGCCTGGGTGAAGAGTGCTTCTACGCGGAACTATGGGCTGGATCCCCCTAGGCAAAAAGATTCTACCCGGTTTAAGCTACAAAAAACAAGCTTGGGCAAAAAGTACTTCTATCTGGAAGTAGGAGCTGGATTCCCCAGGCGAAAAGGTTCTACCTGGATTAAGCTACGAAAATAATCTGTAATAATGATGCATGCTGAAAATAAAAGAAAATAGAGATTTTGCAAAACTCACCTTTGGTGACATTCGTCCTTTAGGAATCACCATTCTGCACTGCTTTGTTCCTACTGCAAATAAAGAAAAATTGTGAGTTTTAAAAGTGGTGGTCGGTTTGTGGCCTTGATGTCTTTGGCAGCTTGTCTTTGTGCCCATCTTCTTTTGATGATGATTTCAACCTGCCACTACATGTTTCGTGAATACCACTTGTATTTCTGCCCCTGGAGAGCCTTTGACTTTTCAAACTTTTACATGACAGTTGGTCGCATGGGACTTAACCTTTTCAACTTTATTTTGCCTTTGTGTCATTTCACTTTCGACTTCTTTCCTCCCAAACTTTCAATTTAAGATCATTGGGGAACCTTTGGCTTTTGAAACTTTGCCAAAACGGTTAGCCACTTGGGACTTAACCTATTCAACTTCATTTTTCCTTGTAGTCACTTTCAATTTGATTTCCTCCTTTCGAGAGTTTTTGATTTCAAAGCATCGGCCACCATGGCCAATCGGGGTTGACTTGATGCCCCTGCCAAGGCTAGGTGCCTCTTGAATATTAGCTTCTATCAAACGAAAGCCTTGTAAATCAGTCTTGCTACCCCTTCTTTGCCTTAGTTTTGGAACAGAGTTATACCAAAAGGGATTCAAAGAACAACAAACAATAGAATGGACAATGAATTTAGACAAGAGATATCCCTTTCGGAAGAAGGAAAGAAAGACTTATCTGGAGTATATACGGACTTTAATGAACATGAAATGCCTTTTGGACTGGATGCCCGATCTGCGTCCACTGTACGACTCTCAGAAATTCATCACAACTTTTGCCTTGAAATCGAGAAACCTTGCCTAGGACTGTGTTAATGCCAATGGGTGTGAGGATCCTCTTTTCGATCAGTGGCGCCCTTTGCGGGTTTTCACCAACTGACCTCTCTCATTTCTCTTCTCGCCATCGCCTTATAGTGCTCTTTGCGAGTTTTCACTAACAAGACTCTCATTGTGGTTTCTTTACTCACCATTGCCTTGCAGTGCCCGTGAGGGTTTTCACCAATAAGACTCTCTCATTTTACTTCTCTCATTTTGTTGTATCAGATCCAAGTAACTGTATCCTCCAATTCTTGAACATCCTCGTTGATTGATCGGAAGGACTTGAAAAGGATTTGGGTAAAAAGGATTTGGATTGAATTACAACTTTGGAACCTTTCAGGCGAAATTATCGCCGAACCATTGTAACATCTGCCCTTGTTTCAACTTTTGGGGGAATGTGAATTTTTATTTTGGTGTGACTGAACCCGAGAGAAAGGCTGCCTATGTATCCTTTCGGAATCAAGTCAAACGTAGTTCAATGAAACATGGACTTGTTTGGATTTTTGTTTTGTTTTCTTTTGTTTTTTTTTCTCTCTCTTTTTCATTTTTTTCATTTCATTTTCCTTTTGTCTTTTCTTTTTTTCTTTTTTTTCCTCTTTTTTTATTTATTTTTTCTTTTTTTTTAATAATAACTTCCAGGTTCCAAAGAGGGTAATAAAAAAAAGAGCCGGCTCAAAGGGTTGAATATTTGGATAGTGAAAAAGAAAGCCTTCTTCATCCCAATCGGAGAACATTAATGATATATAGGGGATCTAACATAATACCTTTTGACTACATTTGGGTTGACAGTTGTTGCAAGGATATTTCCTTCGATGTTTCCCAGGTACAATGCTCTTTTTTGGCAGTACTCTCATTACCATGTATGGATCTTTCGAATCTGGAGCCAATTTTCCTTTAGCTGTTTTGAGTCTTTGTTTTATTTTCTTAAACTTATCTTCCTTGCATTCTGATTCTTGATTCATTATTTCGAGTGTCACATTGTTTTAGGATATGGGCATGAAGTCCGCAAGCATGTCATATCATTAAAATCTGCACTAACAGAATTGAAAAGAGAATAAGAAAAATAACAAGATTAAGAAAAGAGACATTCCTAGACAATGAAATATTAATTTCATTTAATTGATTTTTTTAATTTTGATTATGTGTTTTTTTTTAATTTGGTTTTTGTTGTTTTTGAATTTTGAAGATAGAAGCGTTTACATCGGAAAGTAAGACAATAAAAGTAAAACGTCCGGATTACACCCTGAAATAATCCAGACGCAGAAAAGATAGAAAGACCGGTTATTGAGACTCCCATCTGATAGAAAATGTTTCAGGTTTGGCGCCTGTTTTTAGGTTTCTCTTCTGCCGCGGCAATGGCTAATGTGGCTTTCAGTGTTGGATCAAATTCCTCATCTTCACAGATCATTCTGACTACTAGCTCATTGGTGTGAGTAATCAGAGGATTGTTCATCATATTAGGGGCCTCTTCATCCCTAAGCACTATTGCCTTGACCTCGATAAGGTCCTCCACTGCTCTCTTAAGAATCCAACAGTCTTCCGTATCATGTCCTACTGCTCCAGAGTGGTATTCACATCTAGCATTAGCCCAGTGCGAGGGGGACTCAGGGTTTGGCCGGTTCGGGGCTACTGGCTGAAGAAGACCTAGCCTGACTAGCTTTTGGAATAAGCTTGAGTATGATTCACTAATAGGGTTAAACCGATTCCTTTTGGGAGGCTCTTTTTTTTTGAATTTGTTTTTGATTTTTTTTTTCGTATCTTGATTTCTTTTTTTTCTTTCTCTTTTTGTTGTTTTTCGCTTTTTGTTTTTCTCTGTTATTCTTTGTCACTCTTTCCTTTCTTTTTCACTCAATTTTGTTTTTCTTTTTTTTTCGGTTTATTTTTTCACTCAATTGTTTTATGGATATCATCGAAACCGATGGGGATTGCCTATGTATCATGATGCCACATGAATCAGATCATTATGTAGTTCAGGGAAGATCAGGAATAAAGTAAACAAACTAACCCTTTTTTCCTTTATCTTTTTTACTCATACACAAAATAGACCACGAAAACTTCTAACAAGGAACATATTTTTGAGTTTTGATTTTATTTTAGTATATTGTTTTGGAGGGAAATTTTTGAAAGAAAAACTTCTTTAAGAGTAAAGAAAATATTTTCGGATTTTAAGTTTTTTTATTTTTTTTTAATATATTTATTTTTATGTTTTTGTTTTGAGAAATTTTGAAAAGAAAGACTTCAAAAGAAGAAAGAATTTTTTTTTTGAATTTTGAATTTTTTATTTTTTTATTTCGGAGAAAGACTTCTAAAGAAAAACAATATATTTGGATTTTGATATGATTTGCGTTTTCAAATGAAAGACTTCTAAAAAGAAAGAAAATATTTTTAGTTTTAATTTTTTTTTTATTTGGGATTTTACTAAGGAAAGACTTCTAAAGAAAAACAATATATTTGGATTTTGATATGATTTGCGTTTTCAAATGAAAGACTTCTAAAAAGAAAGAAAATATTTTTAGTTTTAATTTTTTTTTTATTTGGGATTTTACTAAGGAAAGACTTCTAAAGAAAAACAATATATTTGGATTTTGATATGATTTGCGTTTTCAAATGAAAGACTTCTAAAAAGAAAGAAAATATTTTTAGTTTTAATTTTTTTTTTATTTGGGATTTTACTAAGGAAAGACTTCTAAAGAAAAAAAATATTAAAGAAAAATATTTTTGAATTTTTGAAAATTGGGGGCCGGAACCGATGAGGTTTGCCTACGTATCTCACGTCTTGTGAAAATCAGACCAGCGTAGTTCGGTAATAATAGTAACAAAGTACATAAGCTAGATCCTTTTGTTTTTAATTTTTTCTTTGAGAATTGCTGAAAAGAAGATTTCTTAAAGGAAAAGAATTTTTTTTTGGATTTTGATTGATTTGTTTTTTTGAATTTTTAGGAAAACGACTTCTAAAGAAGGAAACAACATATTTTTGGATTTTGATTTGATTGTTTTTTCGAATGAAAGACTTCGGAAAAGAAGGAAAATATTTTTGGATATTTTAAGAAAAGAATTCTAAAGAGTGAATTAAGAAAATAAAAATATTTTTGGATTTGTTTTAAAAATTGGGGACCGGAACCGATGAGGTTTGCCTACGTATCTCATATCCGGTGAGAATCAGACCCGCGTAGTTCGGTCGATTTTGACAAAATAGGGGAAACATAACAGTTGAACATTTTTGGCTCTTTTTGAAATGTCTTTTCTTTTCAAAATTTTGGCAGAGTTTCGGAATTTTTCAAATACCGGAATTTTTAGAAACCGGGTGAATTTTCTCTCTCCTACCTCTCACTCCTTCTTTTCTCAAATTTCTGTTCTTATTCTAGAAGTCGGTCAACATACAAACCAGATCAAACAAAATGCACAAATAGCACGTAGGATACATCAGGATGGTCTTTTATTTTGGGTATACCTGTCCTAGACGGACCCAACCCGTGTGTTGAGTCCCCAAAGTCAAATGCACGTGATGCAAATAAACTTTCCTACTAGGGATCCAGCATGAGGCTATGTTATTCTAGGTTTAAATCCTAGGGGGTATTTTAGACCTTGCTTACTCAAGCGGACAGCTTGAGCCGGGGTGGGACAACGTACCGGGAGCAAGAAAGTCTACCCGGCCTGATTGTTGATCCAGCCTCGTTTTATTTGGTATGACCTCTAATAGAAAAATGGGGAACACGCACGTGTACACCATAAATTCAGAAGACTCAGAAGGGAGGCGTAAGAAGACAGTTTATACAATTCAAATAACATCAAAGCGGTAAATGAGCGGCAATTAGCACATTAGGCCAACAAACACAGTAATATCAACAATCAAGAAAGCCAAGTATAGATCAAATTACAAGCTCAAATTCTAAACCCTGAACCAAAGATTCTGGATTCGGTCCCCAGCGGAGTCGCCAGAGCTGTCACACCTTCTTTTTTCCGAGGGATAGGGAGTTTTTTCAATTAAAGTGACATTATTCGAAATGGGATTATTTAATTTAGAGTCGCCACTTGGGATAGTTTATGGTGTACCAAGTCAACGGTTTATTTTAAAATCCCAAATCGAGGAAATTGACTCTTATTTATGGTCTGTGAACACAAAGGACTGGGTAGGGAATTTTGTTAACCCGGGAGAAGGTGTTAAGCATTCCCAGATTGCGTGGTTTTAGCACGATCGCTTTAATCATACCTGGCTTAATTAAATTATTTTATTACTCATTTTTAAACCTATGTACATTTACCTTTTTACCCGCTTTTAATTAGGGCGTTATGGATTTAATCTTTGAAATGGATCATATGTGCGTAAATCCATTTTAGTTTGGGGAGCTTAAAATTATAGCACGCGTACATGTAGAGAATTAATCACGCATTATTAGTTATCAAGATTGTTTTGGCCAAAGTCGCGCGAACGCGTACTTTAATTTTATTTTTTCGGGAATCGTAATCATGTCGCGCGAATGTGTACATAATCGCGATAGATTAATTAAAAGCGCCATAGGTTATGGAGATTATTATTATGGAAAAGTGTATTACTTTGCTATTATTACAGTTTAAAGAATTATCTTCATTGCAAGTCATGGATGGTCTAATAGTAGTGGAGTTTCGGAGATGGGCCAGCTCTGTAGGCCCAAATCTGCTTTCTTTTGTAAGAATTGGAACCAAACCCACTTCCCATTGTTCTTCACATCGCTGGTTATATACTTAAGGGATTAAAATTTTATTAAACAAACAAAAATATATGATAGCCAAGATAATATTAATTCATGAGTCAAGAAATTAAAACAAAAGATCCAAATAATAAAACATCAACTATTTCGAACCAAACATCATGCCATGTTTAAAAAAACAAAAATACAGAAAGGGCCAAAAGAAACAAATCTTCCAAATAACAATATATATTATCCCAGACTTTAATGCTTAATCAAACAATTAATGATCTTAAAATTTCAATAAGTCATGAAGACAAGATCTGAAAAATAAAATACCTCTAGCGAATCAACTTTATTCTCAGGGCCGTGGTAACCTCGACGAAGTCGGAGAGACAAAGTCGGAACCTTGTTATATTTATTAGGATATTTCAAAGGTGTTTTTAGGCTTGAATTTGGGGCATTTTCGAGTCTTAAATGAGTTGATGAATTGTTGGATATTTCGAAAGAAATAGGAAGAAAGAATGACACGAGTAGAAATTCCCTAAACGTAGAAGAAGAACACGATTTCACTCAATTCCCTACTCTCTTTTTTTTCTTCTCTTTCTCCCCCTTTTCTCCTCACATTTCTCTTCTATCTATAGAAAAAACATCGAAATTTTTTCAGATATTATTTTATTATTTTATTATTTTTTAATTAAAAAGAATTTCCACTACCCATTTTTCTTATTTTTTAAAATTAATAATTCCCCACTTTCCTTTAATTTTATTTTTTTAATTTTTTACTTTTTTTACTTTACTTTTTGTTATTTTTCACTTATTGTACTTTTCGTTTTTTAATTTCCACTTATTTTACTTTTCTTTTTTAACTTTTAAGTTTCTTTTACTTTTTTTAAAACACATTTCAGCTACTTTTACTTTTATTTTTTAATTCCAAATTGTTTTTACTTTTTATTTTTTTTAAATTTTCACATTCTTTTACTTTTATTTTTTTAATTTTATACTTTCTTTTACTTTTTTATTCCGTACTTTTAATTTTTCTATTATTTTATTCCCATCCGAAAATCTAAAAAAATATTTACATTTTTCGGGTTTCTTTTAATTTATTTTATTTTAAAATAAAGATAAAAAATAAAAATAATACTAATAGTAATAATTTGACCTTTTAAAATATTTTTAATTTTTTGCCCTATATATAAAAAAAAGTCTAACAAAGCTAAAAAAATATATATTAAATTTTTAAAAATATTTACATTGTAGAAGGTGATAAAAATTCAAATATAGTAACGAATTAGGTGCTCACAAGTACATTTTACTACCCACTAACCTTTTACCTTAATCTTCGATCTCCATAAGCTCCATAAAATTTATTAAACTATCTTTTTTATTGTTTACCCGAAAAACGGATGGAGATGAATTTGTTCGTAGTTCTAAGGATATGTGGTATAGCTTAATACAAATCGTAAGGATAAATAGAAATATTAAATATGGATTGCCAAGAATACAAAATAAACAAGGTTGTAAAGAACATGATTTTTAGGATTAAGCAATATAAATCATTTTATGAAGCTTAAATGAGTAACTCTTGAGTATAGGAGAATATGGTGCTTGAATTACAATGTAAGCCAAAAACAACTGCCCTCTACAGAAATGTAGCCATCCTCTTTATAGTGGAGGATCCTACTTTAGATATAATTAAAAATGCATAGTGGAGAACCCATGATAAATCAGTTTTTCCCTAATTTCTGCCGAGATTCTCTCCCTTAGTGTATTTGCAACGACTCTTGTCTGTGAGCTCGAGCTCGACCGGCTTCGATGCTGGTCGGTATTGCTTCTATAGCTTGATGTGGACTCGAAATCAAGTGATGATTCGGGCTCGATATCGGTTGGCCTCTGCCCCTTAAGCTCGAAATCATCTCATCATAGTTCGATTCGGACTCGAGCTCGATAGTGACTTCGAACTCGGTGTTCGACCTATACCCGAAATCTGAAGCTCGTTCATACCATCTTTGGAACCCATCTCGATATTATAAAGTCTTTCTTTGATCCATTATGTTTCGACCTCGATCAACCGTACGAAGGCCGAAATCTTTTTCGATCGTATACAGATAGTCCCCTCATTTCTCGGGAAGGATATGGTGAGAAACGATATGATTTCTCAATGACTCGATTGGATAAGCGCTGATGTTTGCATTGAGCCCGACCATGATGTCCGTGATAGCTGTCTGTCGGTTTAGCTTACCAAGGCATTTAATGCGTGTCGGACGGTGGTCGGCCACCGCTGATATTGAACCGTCATTGTTTCAATATATAAATAGCCTTTTCGTCCACCATTCATGACTTTTACTTCTTCAATCTTCAGAAAAAGAATTTAAGTTCTTTTTCATCTCTTCTAAATTTATTTGCTGATCTGTGACTCTTTTCTGCAAAATTCGTCTTCTAAACCACCAAATCTTTGTCACCTTCTTTAAATCCAAAT
>AWOL01S0027370.1:46260-69569 GCA_000715115.1 Nicotiana otophora | reverse complement strand
GACAACTCACGTGCGATAATAATAAAGTATGTTGTAGGCGGGCAGCCCCAATCCACACTCATCCTCACAAATCAGGCCCTCGGCCTCACTCAGTGATAAAGTATGCTACAGGCGGGCAGCCCCAATCCAAACTCATCCTCACAAATCAAGCCACTCGGACATTTCAGTAAAACAGGGCATTCGGCCAAAATATTTATATGCATCAAAATAGAGTAATAAAACTGAGTTATGATATGCAATGAAATGAATATGACTGAGTATGAATTTTTAATTTAACACAATAATTCACAGCAATATGACCTTTGTGGGTCCTAATAATACTGGCACATAGCCTCAACATGATTTTTAATATTCTTTTCATCTCAATTTCTTTGACACATTAAACCGCATGGAAAATGCCAAGATTATTTAACTATAAAATTCCAAAGAAACAATTATTTCACAATTCTATAATGCACGCCCACACGCCCGTCACCTAGCATGTGCGTCACCTCCCAACAATTCAAAAACTACATATATTCAGGGTTCATTCCCTCAACTCTAAGATTAGAAGAGTTACTTACCTTGAACAAGCTTAATCCAATATTGAGCAAGCTAAACAATGCTCCACAAATCCCATTATATGCGTATCAACTTCCAAATGGCTCGAATCTACTCACTATTAATTTGATTCATCCCACAAAATTTATAGGAATTAATTCCATATCAAAATACTAATATTTTTACAAAATTCGAAATCATTGAACCTTGAAACTCAAATTCTATAACTTACGTCGAAACACATCAAATCACGTCCGATTGACCTCAAATTTTGCACACAAGTCACATTTCACATTACGGACCTATTCAAATTTTCAGAATCGGATTCTGACCCCGATATCATAAAGTCAACTCCCCGATCTAACTTTCCAAAAATTTAACTTTCGGTAATTCACGCCAAATTCCACTACGGACCTCCAAAACAATTTCGGACACGCTCCTAAGTCTAAAATTACCATACGGAGCTATTGAAATCATCAGAATTAAATTCCGAGGTAGTTTACACATAAGTCAACATCCGATCACTATTTTAATTTAAGCTTTAACCCTTGGAACTAAGTGTTCCAATTCATTCCAAAATCTCACCGGACCCGAACCAATTACCCCGACAATTCACACAACAGCTGTAAAGTATAATTTGAGTAGTAAAGGAGAAAGCAAGATTGTAATACTCAAAATGACTGGTCGGGACATTACAAATGATTTTGTGGGTCTTTACAAACTTGTTTTTTTAGCAAATATACTACTAGGTTATTTTCCTAGTAGTTGTTATATATAATAAATCCCAAACTAGGTAAAACTTACAAACTGTTTAGGTAAACTACAAACAAACAATACAACAAAGAACTCCAATGGCTATTGCTACCAAATACGATGTAGCAGTAGCTTAATGAAAGCTGAAAAATACAAGGCTAGTAATTTGAAACATCCGATTATTGCCGACAATTATTAATGCATACACCAGTTGCCAATAATTTATTGTAGCACCTACAAATCTCTCACCAGGCGCCATTTGGTGCAATCCAATAAGTAGGTATGTTTAAATTCAGTAGTTGTAAAGCAAAGCATTTTGGACATTGTGAACTTTAGGCTGAAAATTCCAGCATCATTGTTGATACATAGAACATGAATTTGACATGAAATCATAAAAGAGACAGAGTTGTCTTCATGATACATGAGGACAATATAGTGTCTTCTCATCTCCAGATTGAGCATGCATGCACACTAATGCCACTGGATACTGATATGACACTATACTGTCAATACCAAGAACAGATGTAAGCAACAATTTTCCTTGTATTTCATATGAGTAGATATCCTCAATTTGATATACCAGCACCAACATTTCATACACAAAGAAGTTGATCATATAAGAAGCCATGCAATTCTATGAATAAATGCAATCACATCTAGTATAAGCCTTATCTATGAGATGCCTGCTTGACTTCATGGTTCTGTGTGATGTTAAACCACCCCCAGAATGAGCATGATAACATGCTAATACCACTGAGAAATAGTCTAACACCACACAAACATTACACAGTAGTCAAGCTCAGGCCATGTGATAACTTTCTGTGTAGGTACCTCAAGCCAAGCTGCTTGTGATGTATAGTAGGATAGCTTCTAGTTTTTTGAACCTGATGTGTACTGACATCTGTGTTGTTTCTGAGTAAGTACAGCAGATTGCTAACCACTTAAAACTGATTGAAATTGATCTGTATAGCATAATTGTGTTGTCATCTATGTTGCTGATGTGTTGTTGTTTTAATGTGTTGCAAACCACCCATAATGAGAATTTCAATATGCTAACACCTCTGGGAGTTGATACTAGAACAAATAGGTAGTAACAATCTTCGGAAGAACAACAGACATATGTTATGTAGAAACAGTAATGCTTGACTAATGTTCTACTGAGTATTTGTGATGTCAACACCCCTCTGTATACTTGCCCAAGAAAACTTATCCTATCTTTGATGCCAACAAAATGAAGAAAACAAGTTAGGATGTAATGTTGTGTTCTTAGGTTCCTGTGTGTGCTGAAAGCTTTGAGGATGACTGGATGGTGAGTGATGGAGAAGGGTTGTTGTTGGTGCTGGCTTGTGAGTCTCTTGTTGGATATCTTCAAGTCATTCCCACACTGAATATGTTGCCATATTGATAACAGGAGGACTTAATGAGATAAGTCAGAGTCATGCAATGTCTTCCCACTATGAGCAGCAGATTATTGCTATCTGTAATCAAGGTAGCACTGACAAGGCATTATTCAAAATTTATTGCTATGTGATTTCAACTCACATATATGCAATAAGCAGTGACAACTCCAACTAGCAGTTAATAACAGACCAGACACTGAACATTAACCAATTAAACCAGTAGTTGTTGTGGAAGCAGTACTGGTTTCTGCTGAAAACCAATCATTTATGTGATTGTCTTCTGTGCAGAAGCAGTGCAGGTTGAGCATCCTTTGAGTACAAACTTGTTTTCAGTTTTATGACCTTATCTTTCTTTTTTTTATACATAAGAGATTTACTTTTACACATAAGAGATCTAAAAGGGACACTTTCTTAATTTTAACATCGTAAATGATCATAAACATGTAATAAAAGTAATTAATTATGAGATAACATTGCGGAACTAGTAATCAACTCGCATTAATTCCATGATTATGGAAACTGAGTTGTCTACGAGATTAAACTTCTATGATTCCCATGCCCTCATTCTCTTTAGCATTGGTGGAGATAGAATTTTCACTAAGGAATATCAAAATATAAAAAATTAAATACAACGAAATGTCAAGAAGAGTCAAGTAACTATACACTTGTTTGGTCCCTCATTCTTTTTCTCTAATGGGGATGGAAAGTGAAAAATTAGGATAAATTATTTTATAAACTTCGAAAAAGTATTTGCTAATTAACTTTCATGTGCAAAATGCAATTGTCTAAGCTAGTGGTAACTTTTATGAACAAGAATCGCAAAATTAAAGTTGGGGACACTCTTACAACTCTAGGTGCTTCCCTCACAACAAGTTTCCCATTATACCACTTTATTTCATCAGAGCAGGCAATAATTGCTTTGCTAATATTTAATAATCCTTGTTCAATAATCCTTGTTCCTGCCAAAATACGCAGACAAATAAGTTCAACAAAATTTGCTTATTCACTATGCACTCAGACCCGAAAACTTAGGACATGAAAGGTTCCTTGCCATATAAGTTGCTTGGCTAAAAAATAAGAAGAAATAAAAAGAATACTAGCCAAGCTATATAGTACTAGCCGTTAGTAAACTGTGTTCAAAACAGAAATGTAAATTATAAGAGATGAACTGTCACGACCCCAACTTCGCTCCATAGGAAGTCGTGATGGCACCTAGTCTCTAAGAGTAGATAATCCTGACACTTACGAAATTAAATGACAAAATTAACCTAAATAACTATCGAACATAAACCATAATCTTCTATAATAATCAAACAACCTCGAGTACAATACAATATCCCAAAACTGGTAGTACAAGTCATAAGCTCTACTAAGTTCACTAGAAAATTTCTAAGTACAAACTATTCCAAAATAGAAATAAACTGTACAAAGTAAAATATTAGAAGGTGATTCTGAGGCAAGTGAACACGATGGCAGGTATACCTTGAGTCTCCACATCAATGTCTGATCAACTAGCTACTGGTCTACCACTCTAAAGTACTTGGATCTGCACAACAATGTGCAGAAAGCGTAGCATGAGTGCACCATAATGGTAGCCAGTAAGTATCAAGACTAACCTCGGCGGAGTAGTGACGAGGGACAATAAAGAAACCTACTAGACATGACAACCTGTACGAGTATAAATATGAAACTAACAAGGAACAATGCCAATATAGAGATAAGCATGGTAAACGACAATAATACTTGCAACAGAAAACTAGAAGCAATAATTATCAACAAGGAACAAACTGGTAATAACAACGTAGGGTAGGACGAATATAGTTTAAGTCCGGTGAAACCAAGTAAGGAAAACAAGATCTACTCAAGAACGAACGCTTCCACACAAGATCTACTCAAGAGTTTCCCCGAGGTACCACATCTCTTTATTTCAATTCACGGGTCTCAATTCATGAACCCTAATTACTTGGCATTGTCACGACCCAAAATCCTACCACAGGCGTCGTGAAGGCACTTAGTCTCTAAGACTAGGTAAGCCAAGTACAATTACATTTCTAGCCATTTTTTTAATATGAATTAAATATGTAATCAAAACAAACAGCGGAAACAAATATGAAAACCTCTTAAGACTGGTAATACTGAGTCACAAACTCTAACTGAATACATGAAATGATCTCAAAGATCGAATACTCTATATTGTTTGAATAATAATTAACAGTACAATAAAATGGAAAGACTCCAAGGAACTGCGACGACCATGCAGCTCTACCTTAAATCCTTGTGATCCCACTTTAACTTTGTCTGACTCCGATAGCTCCAATACTTGGCTCTGCACAAAAATATACAGAAGTGTAGTATGAGTACACCACTGTCGGTATCCAGCAAGTATCAAGACTAACCACAGTGGAGTAGAGACGAGGTACAGTCAGGACACTCACTAGTCTAATAACCTATGCAATATGATATACAAAATAATAGAAAATAAATAACAATAAGGGCAATACAAATCAACCAGTGATATGCACAGCAGGGCAATAAGAACACCATTAATATCGCTCAACAATTAATAAATACAAGTGCACCTAATTAAATCAAGTCCTTCAAATAATTATCTTTCACATATAATTCTTCTGAACAAATCTCTTTCAAATATAATTCCCTCAAATAAATATCTTTCAAATATACTTCCTTCAAATAAATCTCTCTCAAATATAATTTCTTCAAATAAATATCTTTGGAATATAATTCTTTCAAATAAATCTTTTTGATTAAAAATCCTTCCAAATAAATATTTTGAATATAATTCTTTCAATTAAAAGCCACCATGTGACACCTCATTTCATAATCATAAAATACGTGTCTCAACCCAATTTCATATTTTCACGGTACCTCGTGCAAATTTCTCTATCACAACCGCACGGACAACTCATGTGCCAAATATCATTATCATTTAATTACGGCACCACGTGCCCACATTTCATATCACAACTGCACGGAAAATTCGCGTGCCAATATCATCAATATTTACTCACGGCACCTCGTGCCCACATTTCTCTTCATAATTTGCCTGGCAGTAGCCGCGGATTCCCAATCTCAACATAAATCAAATTGTTATTAATTTACCAGTAACAAGATAAAATTGCACAAGGTAAAGAATTAACACAAGAAAAATCACAATATCACATAAAAATTACCAACGCAATAACTCCACATCATCACATATCATCCCTGACAATAGCCAATCTTAACTCTCCTATAGCTACCCTTATCACTCCTATAATAGCCTCCCTTATCCCTCCACCCTGACAATATCAATAGCTATCCTTATCTGTAATGACCCGGCCGGTCGTTTTGAGTGTATTATCCCCGATACCCTATTTACTATTTTCTCTGTATCTGTTTCTGCTTATGTGACTTGTTGGGAAGTCTTGTTTTTGATTTCGGGGTATTTTGGGACACTTAGACCCTAAAACGGAAGCTTAAATCTTAGGATTTTGACCGTAATCGGAAGTGTGTGAAGACGACACCAAAATGGTCTTTTGTTGATTCCGTTAGCTCTGTTGGGTGATTTTGGACTTAGGAACGTGTCCGGGCTGTGAATTTAACGTTTGTAGCTAATTTAGGCTTGAAATGATGAAAGTCGGATTTTGGGAAGTTTGACCGGGGGGTTGACTTTTTGATATCCGGGACGAATTCCGATTCTGGAAGTTGGAATAGGTCCGCAATGTTCAATATGACTTGTATGCAATATTTGAGGTCAATCGGACGTGGTTTGGTAGGTTTCGGCGTCGTTTGTGGAATTTGAAAGTTTAGAAGTTCTTTAGGCTTGAATTCGGGTGTAATTGGTGTTTTGATGTTATTTTGAGTGATTAAAAGTCTCGACTAAGTTCTTATGGTGTTTTAGGATTGGTTGGTATGTTTGGTTGAGGTCCTTGGGACCTCGGGTGAGTTTCGAATGTTTAACGGATCATTTTTGGACTTGGCTTGATAGCTGAAGTTCTGGTTTTAGCAGGTTCTGGTTTCCTTGCACGTGATCGCAGGGATTCATTCGCGATCGCGTAAGCTTATTTGGAGCAGAGGTGACTTTGTTCTATGCGATCGCAGAGTTAGGAACGCGATCGCATATGTGCGTGAAGATGTGCTTCACGAACGCATGGCTAAGGCCGCGTTTACGTAGAAGAAATTGAGCAGGAGGGGAGGTATGGCCAATGCTCTATGCGATCGCGTGAGGCAGGATGCGATCGCATAAGTATGAGAGGCAGTGATCCGTGATCGCGTGTTTGATTCCGTGATTGCGTAGGGTAAAAATGTGGGCAAGCATAGTTGTGCTTCGCGATCGCGAGGAATGTTCAGCGATCATGATGAAGGATATCTGGGTAGGCAGTATTAATTTAAAAAATGAGGGCTTGAACCCATTTTGCATATTTTGAGCTAGAGAAAACGGAATTGGACGATTCTTGAAGGGATTTTCGTGGAGTTGATTGGGGTACGTGATTCTTACTTGGTTTTGGTTAAAAATCCCATGATTTCATCTTTAATTTTATCATCTAATTTGTTATTTGGTGTGAGAAATTGGGGAAAAAGAGGAAGAACTCTTGAGTTGGGATTTTGAGGTTTTGAATGGGATTTTGTTATCGAATTTGTGTAAATTTTGTATGGTTAGACTCGTGAGTTAATGGGCTTTTGGGTTTTGTGACTTTTGTCGGATTTCGAGACGTGGGCCTGGGAGCCGGGTTCGGGCCAATTTCGGATTTTTGGCTATAATTTAGTACTTTTCTTGTGGAATTTATCCCTTTAGCCTATATTGATTGTATTGTTCTACTTGTGGCTAGATTCGGGATGTTTGGAGACTGATTTGAGAGGCAAAGGCATTTCAGAGTAGAGATTTGCTCGGTTTGAGGTAAGTAACTGTCTTAAATATGGTTTTGAGGGTATGAAACCCCAAATATTGGTATGATGTGAGTGTTTGGAGGTGACACACATGCTAGGTGACGGGTGTGTGAGCGTGCACCACGAGGGATTGTGACTTGGTCCGTTCCGTGAGATTGTAAAGTCGAATAGCCATTGTTATTACTTGTTTTTCCTTATCTTTGAGCAATTGACTGCCTTTCATGTTAGAAACCATGCGTAGGCCATATGATATCACTGTTGGACCCCGAAGTGGTCGTATACTTGTTGAATTGACTGCTAATTGATGTCTTGTACTCAGTCACAATCTTACTTGTGTGTTACATCTATGTTCCCTCTCGATTCTTATTGATACTTGTTGTATTATGTGTCTAGGCTGATTATCATGATATTCTGTAAGCCCGAGGGGCTGGAGAAGTTAGTGACTAAGATAGGGCCTGAGTGCCGAGTTGTGAGCTATGTGAGGTTATATGGATCGGGTTGCACGCCGCAACGAGCCTTATGGCTATTTATGGATTGTGGATCGGGTTGCACACCGCAACGAGCCTTATGGCTACTTATATGATTGGGTCGGGCTGCACGCCGCAACGATATAGTGCTTGGGCTGCAAGGAGCCCCTCCGGAGTCTGCACACCCCCAGTGAGTGCAGGTACCTATGGAGAATGTGTATTGAGGGCTGAGAGCCGAGAGTTTGAGCTGTTGAGATGAGTTGAGTGACTACTGCCTTGAAAGGTTGTACTTGCTTTTATTTATTTATTGTTACACTTAGTTGTTTTCTATTTTTGTGGTGAACATTCTGGTGATTCATATCTGTTTTACATGAGCTTGAACTGATTTGACTTACACCACCGGAT
Source organism: Nicotiana otophora (assembly GCA_000715115.1). Taxonomy (NCBI): domain Eukaryota; kingdom Viridiplantae; phylum Streptophyta; class Magnoliopsida; order Solanales; family Solanaceae; genus Nicotiana; species Nicotiana otophora. Next base: position 61,117 of record AWOL01S0027370.1, on the reverse strand, counting down.
TTGAAAGTATTTTCACTCTTTACTGAAAACCTTTGAAATGAACTGTATTTTTATAGCTCGTCACTTCTTCTCAGTTCCTTATTTAATTCTATTACTTGTTGAGTTGGTTGTACTTATACTACACCCTGCACTTCATGTGCAGATCTAGGTGTGTACGGTTCTGGCGGTCGCTGAGTTCATGCACGAGCTGACTATCGAAGACTTACGAGGTAGCTGCCGGCGTCCGCAGTCCTTGTTTTTCCTTTCTTTTTATGTTTTCTCTCTTGTATTGGCATTTGACGCAGACTCTAGTAGACTCTGTTTTCTAGATTGGTTGTTAGATGCTCGTGACTTAGTGACACCCCGATGTCGGGCTGTTTTTTCTGCACTTATGTTTTAATTGGGTTTTACTCCCATTTTATGAAAAACTCCTGTTATTAAATATGTCTTAATTCATTTCTGTTAAATTTTGAAAGTGTTTTGGAAAGGTAGGCTTGCCTAGTACCACGATAGGCGCTATCACAACGGGTTAGGTTTTGGGTCGTGACAAGTTGGTATCTGAGCCTAGGTTACATAGGTCTCACGAGTCATGAGCAGGTTTAGTAAAGTCTTGCGGATCAGTACGGAGAAGTCTGTACTTATCTTCAAGAGGCTGTCGAACTCTAAGGAAACCTCACATGCTTGAATTATTGTCATGTGATATTCTTGATTCTAGTAACTAAACATCTATTATTTCATTCTCTCATAGATGGTGAGGACTCGTACAAGCGGACAGGATGGACAGCCACTAGTACCCCCAGCCAAGGCCGCGGTATGGGCAGCGGTGCAGCCTGCACAGCAGCTGGGGAAGTACATGCAGATCCACTAGTTGCCCCAGATTAGGACCAGATTCCAGTTGTTGATGCACCAACTCAGGCACCACCTGTGCCTATTGTGAATCCAAGCCTTCGGGAGGCCTTAGCTCAAATTATGACCGCATGTACCAGTCTTGCTCAGGTGGTCTCTGTTCCGGCCGCAGCAACCACTTCTCCGGCCGGGGGAGGTTCTCAAACTCCCGCTGCCTGCACACCAGAGCAGGTGGTACAGGGATTCTAGACACTGGGCCACCACCAGCCCACCTGGTTGCAGCTGCTCAGGAGTGTGTGGTTCCTGCTATGCCTGAGGATGAGCAGCGTAGATTGGAGAGGTTTGGGAGACTCCAGCCTCCATCTTTCAGTGGTGCAGAGGGAGAGAATGCACAGGGTTTCTTGGACAGGTGTCAGAGGATACTCCGTACAACAGGTATTCTAGAGGCCAGTGGTGGTCTCATTCACTAATTTTCAGTTCTCTAGGGCTGCCTTCAGTTGGTAGGAGGCTTACGAGAGGCATAGGTCGGTCAGTGCACCACCCGTTACGTGGCAGCAGTTCTCCGATCTATTCCTGGAGATGTTCGTGCCACAGTCCTACAGAGAGGAACTGCGCAGGCAGTTCGAGCAGCTTCGTCAGGGTGATATGTCTATGACGCAGTATGAGATGCGATTCTCATAGTTGGCCCGTTATGCTATCTGGTTTGTTCACACAGACAGGGAGAGGATCAAGAGGTTTATAGATGACCTCACTTTTCAGCTGCGATTGCTTATGATCAGAGAGAGAGTGTCTGGTGCTACTTTTAATGAGGTTGTCGACATTGCGCATCATTTTGAGATGAATCGCAGTCAGGAGAGGGTTGAGAGGTAGGCTAAGAGGCCTCGTGGACATGGCGGATTTAGCAGTGTTCCTTCAGGGGGAAGTTCCACCACGGTAGGGGTCTTCCTTTCAGACATGCTCAGACAGCTCGCCCAGTCCACCGTGGTGCATCATTTGGCTACGGTTCATACAGTTATCAGCAGGTCCATTCATCTCTTAGTGCCCTCACACAGTTAGGATATAGAGCACTTACCCTAACAAGCTTATGAAAAATCCCTCCAGAAACGCCCAAATCTGAGTTCCAAAAATTTCAATCGAAATGAAGAAATGACTGATTTTTGACCCCTTATGTTTCTGTCCATTTTCGCTTATGTCGACAAATTTGTCGCACCTGCGAGCTCGCTTTTGCGAGAAAATGCCCGCTTCTGAGAAGTCCACTAGCTACTGCCCTCTCGCACCTACGGAAGAATTTCCGCTTCTCCGCACATCGCAGGTGCGAGGCAATTGCCTGTTTCTGCGTAACTGGCCGCTTCTGCTATTCTTCTTGCGCTTCTGCGCACGAGGTGTCGCTTCTGAGACCTTCTCAGCTCCCCCTCTTTAGTCTCTTCTACGAGAAGCATCTCTCTTATGCGAGGTCGCTTCTGCGATCACACTTCCGCAAAAGCGATCACACCAGCAAGTCCAAAATTCCAGCAGCTTTCTTCAAGTCCAAATTGGTGCATTAGCCATCCGGAATCCACCCGACGCCCTCGGGACTTTAACCAAATATATCAACATGTCCCAAAATACAATACGAACTTATTTGAGGCTTCAAACCACGTAAAATAATGCCGAAATTATGAATCGCGCATCGAATCGAATTATTAGTTTTCAAATCTTCCAACTTTTATATTTTGTGCCGAAACATATCAAATTAATTAGGAATGACTTCAAATTTTGCACCCAAATCATAAATGATGTAATGGAGCTATTCTAATTTCCGGAATCGAAATCCGACCTCGTTATCAAAAATTCAACCTTCGGTCGAACTTTTCAAAAAATCTTCATTTTTCAACTTTCGCCAAAATGTGTCGAATTGTCCTACGGACTTCCAAATCCAAATCCAGACACACGCCTAAGTCCAAAGTCACCATACGAAGCTATTAACATCATCAAAATTCCATTCCGGGGTCGATTACTCAAAAGTCAACTCTCTGGTCAACTCTTTCCATTTAATCTTCTAACTAAGAATTATTCCTTTAATGAAATTTTGAATCTTCTGTAAAATCAAAATCGATCACACCCGCGGGTCATAATACATATTAGGAAGTTGCTCGGGACCTTAAGTCACTGAATGGGGCATAAACTCTTAAAATGACAAGTCAGGTCGTTACATTCTCCCCTTCTTAAACATACGTTCGTCCTCGAACGTCCTAAGAATTATTCTGATGACATAAAATTATGAGTACATTATTTCACACATAATCACGGGTGATTCTACATCACCGCATATTTAACAGGGATCCGACAACATCATCTCAGTGGAGATTATTTCTTTTATTCACACTTATAAGCCTTTAAGCCAACTCCTTACATTACAAATAAATTTCATATTCCTTATATCAATACACGGTATTAGTCTCAACCGGCTGTAGTAATTCGTGCCTACGCACACATCACACGCATGTCCATAACCACATCTTTGGTCGTAATAGATGTTTATAATTAATTTCCAGCATATTCAATTATTCTCATATTCACCAAAATCTTATATCAACTTTCCGTAACACTGACAGCAACACGCGAGGCATGAATACCTCATAATTATTTATCCGAATTAACGAGTCATATTTAACGCCACCTGGACACCCACCTTATAGGCTAAAAATCAATGTTTACAGCACGAATATGGCTAAATATGCACAGAAAAATATACAAGAATTAGCAAATAAGCCTCACAGGCATGACTCCCTATTTATACTATAGTAAAACTTTAGTTTCACAAAAGAAGAATTTAAACTCATAAAAATTTTCACCACAAGGACCTCGTCCTTATATAACTTCCACCGCGCCTTGTAGCCCGGTTTAAATATTTTACATCATATATATAAAAATAAGAGGATCTCGTCCTCAACTCCTAATCACAAGTATTTTGCACATTGTGCCAACTGAAATTTTCAATTTTCTTTCTTTCTTCTTTTCAATATATTTCGTAAATAGTTTACACAACACATAATGAACCCTCATCCCGGTAGGGAATATAATTCATAAAATTGAAATCAATTATTCTGAAATCACATCAAAACCCACTGTAGTGAATAATAATTTTTTTTTACTTATAGCCCTCAATGGTACACAAAATAAAAATGATAGACACGGACTAACATCATCAAATCTCCCCAACAAGGATAACATATAAGTGGGTCACAAAGTTACGGAGCTCATCCATAAGCAGAGCATAATAGGACGACTCGCCTCAAAATTCAGAACCGAATCAAATTAAGAAAAAATATCCTTTTATAACAAATCAGGATCATACCTGTAACGACACCATCTGGTGTAGTGGCCTCAGACACACCATAGCAAATATATTAGCGAGTTGGGCCGCCCACTCTAGGACGTCCTCTACCCTCATGTCCTCCATTTCTAACTGGTTGTGCACGTGGGGTAGTAACTGCATTAGGGCTCATGGCCTGAGTGTTCTGATAAAATCCACCCCTCCCAAGTCTAGGACAATCTCTCATAATGTGCCTAGTATCACCAGACTCATAACAACCCCTCTGAGATCGCAATCGCTCGTGCTGAGTTTGTGCCGGATAACTGGAATAACCAATGAAAGAATCTCGTGTCGGTGGTGAACTATAAGAACTTACTGGAGCACCCCGAGTTATCTGATGTGCGGACTGAGCTGGCCGATTGCTCGAGCCTCCGCCATAATGGGTCATAGTTGAAGAGTAAAATCTACTGAACCCTCCAGAGCTTCGAGATCGTTTGGCCTCCTTAGACTCCCTTTTCTCACCTAGAACACCCTCAATCCTCCTCCCACTCTCCACTACTTGTTGAAATGGAGTATCAGTTTGCAGCTCTCAATGAATCGAGCCCCTCAATGAATCTACGAACCCGCTCTCTAACTATAGGTACCAAGATAGGTGCATGACGGGCTAATTCACTGAACCTTATAGCATATTCTGACACTGTCATAGTGCCCTGACGCAACCATTCAAACTCTGTGCGCCACGCATCTCGGAGAGTTTGGGGACCAAACTCTTTCAAAAACTTGCCACCACTGATATGCTACGCATGACAATTGAAATGTAGTAAAGGCAACTCCGCTCACTTCCATAATAGCCATAGTGAGGAGAATACGGTGACACTTTTATAGAAATCCTTGGGCATTCTTTGAAGTTGTTCCACTGAAAGTAGGTGGACTATACCTTTTAAATCTCTCAAGTCTCTTTTGTTCTTCTTCTAATGCCTTTGGCCTGAGCTCAGGCTGAACCAGAATGACGGGTTGTATCGGTACTACACTCGGAACCTGACTAATGTGAACTCGTTGCTCTAGAATACGGGCGGTAGGAGTCTGAGTTACTCCCCCAATATGTGAAATTGGTGAAACAGAGATCAACCATGCCTGAGTTAATGCACCAAACATACTCAGGAACTATGCAAAAGTCTCCTGAAATCTGGGGTAATAACAGGAGTTTTTGGTACCTGTCCCCCAACTGGAGCTACTGGCGACTCCTCAACTGTTGTTCTAACAGGTGCTATAGTCGCGGCACGTACCCTTCCTCGGCCTCGGCCTCTTGCGGCTCTAGCAGAATGCATGGGTGCTTGGTTAGTTAACACGATAGCATGTGTCATCACCATCTGTGAGAGAATAGAGATACAAAGGCTGAAATTCCAATTTCAACAAATTCCGCACGACAGAAATGAAAGAAGTAGAAATTTCCTAACAGTTTTGTAGCCTCTCGAAGATAAGTACAGACGTCTCCGTACCGATCCGCAAGACTCTACTAGACTCATTCGTGACTCGTAGAACCTATGAACCTAGAGCTCTGATACCAACTAGTCAAGACCCAAAATCCCACCACAAGAGTCATGTTTGTACTTAGTCTCTAAGACTAGGTAAGCCAAATACTATTACATTTCAAGCCATCTTTTTTTGAATATGAATTAAATAGGTAATCAAAACCAACAATGGAAACAAATATGAAAACCTCCCAAGACTGGTAATACTGAGTCACGAACTCTAACTGAATACATGAAATGATCTCAAGGATCGAATACTCTATATTGTTTGAGTAATAATTAACAATACTATAAAATGGAAAGACTCCAAGGAAGTGCGACGACCAAGCAGCTCAACCTTGAATCCTTGCGATCCCACTTTAACTTTGTCCGTGTCCAATAGCTCCAATACCTGGCTCTGCACAGAAATATATGGAAGTGTAGTATGAGTACACCACGGTCGGTACCCAGTAAGTATCAAGACTAACCTCTGTGGAGTGGAGACGAGGTACAGTTAAGACACTCACTAGTCTAATAACTTGTGCAATATGACATACAAAATAATAGGAAACAAATAATAATAAAGGCAACACAAATCAACCAGTGATATGTACAGCAGGGCAACAAGAGCACCATTAATACCGCTCAATAATTAATAAATACAAGTACACTGATTTAAATCAAGTCCTTCCAATAAATATCTTTCATATATAATTCTTCCGAATAAATCTCTTTCAAATATAATTCCCTCAAATAAATATCTTTCAAACATACTTCCTTCAAATAAATCTCTCTCAAATATAATTTCTTCAAATAAATATCTTTCAAATATAATTCTTTCAAATAAATCTTTTTGAATAAAAATCCTTCGAAATAAATATTTTGAATATAATTCTTTCAATTAAAAGTTACCATGTGACACCTCATTTCATAATCATAAAATACGGGTCTCAACCCATTTCATATTTCCGAGGCACCTCGCGCAAATTTCTCTATCACAACCGCACGGACAACTCACGCATATTTCATATCACAACTGCACGGATAATTCACTTGCCAATATCATCATTATTTACTCACGACACCTCCTGCCCACATTTCTCATCATAATCCGCCTAGCAATAGCCACAGGCCTCCAATCTCAACATAAATCAGATTGTTATTAATTTACCAGCAACAAGAAAAAATTGCACAAAGTATAAAAATGAACACAAGGAAAATCACAATATCACATAAATATTACAAACGCAACAACTCCACATCATCACATATCATCCCTGACAATGACCACCCTTATCTCTCCTATAGCCACCCTTATCACTCCTATAATAGCCTCTCTTATGCCTGTGCCCTTGCAATATCAACAGCCACCCTTATCGCTCCGTCCAGACAATATCCCAACACACATAACAACAGTGAAATGCCACCCTTATACCCACATAATATCAACCGTGGAACGCCACCCTTATATTCTCAAAACAATAACTCAACAATTTACACAGAATATTATCACGGCAACATAACAAAAATTAATTCATAACACAATTTGCCCAATGGCCAAAACCAATTCCAAAGCTATAACAAATCAATTAATTTCACAACAAATAGCCGAAGGCTCCACACAATGTGTATAAGACCTCAAAAACAATCAACAGAGACAGAAATTACTCAGCATAGGGCAACATCTTCATTAATCCAAATTCTCAATAATTATATAAACACCTCTTCTTAAACTCATTCAATTAATTATTTAAGCTCATTAGGGAAAATGCATAATGAAATTAAATTCTAACGAATATCAAACCATCAAACTCATGGAATTCACATAAATATACAGGTAACATTCACATCAAATCGTCATATAAAAACAAATTCAATAAATGCGAATTGAGGTATAGAAAATAGATGATTAAATAAATGCCAACAATTATCCAATTTACTACACAATATGCCCAAGACTTTAACTCAATAAAATTTTCACATATAAGCCCGAGTACGTACTCGTCACCTCGCATACACGGCTTTTCACATTTCACAAATGGCACATAAGACTCGATGCCTAAAGGGTAATTCCCCCACTCAAGGTTAGGCAAGATACTTACCTTTTTGAAGTTATGCCGATATTCCAAAATCACCTTCTTGCTTGAATTCACCTTCGGACAGCTCAAATCTATCCAAATTAATTGTATAACTTTATTAAAATTCATCGGAAACAATCCCGGATAATAATACCTCGACGTAAAAATTTATTCCAAAAAGGTCAACAAAGTCAACGCGAGGCTCGTCTCTCGGAACCAGACATAATTTTCATGAAATTCGAACACCTATTCCGATACGAGTTCAACCACACCAACTTTCAAATTCCGATAAAAACTCGACCTCCAAATCTTAAATTTTTATTTTTGAAAGATTTTGCTAAATCTTGATTTCTTCCATTAAAATACGAATAAAACGATGAATATAATCATAGATTCATAAAATATAAACACTTTAGGATATAGAACACTTACCCCAATCAAGCTTGTTAAAACTCCCTCCAGAATTGCGCAAATCCGAGATCCAAAATTTTCAATCGAAATGAAGAAATGACTGATTTTCGACCTCTTATGTTTCTGTCCATTCTCACTTATGCGGACAAATTTATCGCACTGTGAGCTCGCTTTTGCGAGCAAATGCCCGCTTCTGCGAAGTCCACTGGTCACTGCTCTCTCTCACCTGCCGAAGAATTTTCGCTTCTGCGTACATCACAGGTGCGAGGCCACTGTCCGCTTCTGCGCAACTGGCCGCTTCTGCGGTTCCTCTTGCGCTTCTGCGCATGAGGTGTCGCTTCTACGACCTTCTCAGCTCCCTCTCCTCAGTCGCTTTTGCGAGAAGCATCTCGCTTCTGCGAGGTTGACTCTGCGATCAAGCTTCCGCAGAAGCGATCACACCAGCAAGTCTAAAATGCCAGCAACTTTCTTCAAGTCCAAATTGGTCTGTTAGCCATCCGGAATCCACCCGAGGCCCTCGGGACTTTAACCAAATATACCAATATTTCCCAAAATATAATACGAACTTAGTCGAGTCTTCAAACCACGTCAAACAACGCCGAAATTATGAATCGCGTATCAAATCGAATTAAGAGTTTTTAAATCTTCCAACTTTTATATTTTTTTTGCCGAAAAGTATCAAATCAATCTGGAATGACTTCAAATTTTGTACAGAACTCATCAATGACGTAATGGAGCTATTCCAATTTCTGTAATCGAAATCCGACCTCGTTATCAAAAATTCAACCTTCGCTCGGACTTTCCAAAAAATCTTCTATTTTTCATCTTTCGCCAAAATGTGTCGAATTGTCCTATGGACTTCCTAATCCAAATTCGGACACACGCCTAAGTCCAAAATCACCATACGAATCTAATGACATTATCAAAATTTCATTCCGAGGTTGTTTGCTCAAAGGTCAACTCTACGGTCAACTCTTTTCATTTAAACTTCTAACTAAGAATTATTCTTTAAATTAAATTTTGAATCTTCCGAAAAATCAAAATCGACCACACCCGCAGGTCATAATACACATTACGAAGCTGCTCGGGACCTTAAGTCACTGAACAGGGCATAAACTCAAAAAATGACAAGTCGGGTCGTAACAGGCATCTTGTGCCCACATTACAATTCACAATCGCACGGACAACTCACGTGTCGCATGGACATCTCATGTGCCAATACCATTAATACCTCATATCTTCACGGACAACTGGCGTTCTAAGGGAGTGACAATATCTCATAACTGCACGGACGACTAACGTGCCAATAGTACAACTCTCACATAGAAGGCAAGTAAATGAGCATACATGTAAATGGTCAACAAACATGAGATTCATCTTCTTTAACCGATATGAGTAATTAATTATGTGTATGCTTGTGCAAGTATTCTACCACAACTCACGTCAACAAGTAAGAACAAAGACGGCGAATGGTACATAGGAAACAACACTACAAAACATAAAATGCATAATTCACACAAGGTAGGCACACCACTACACAAATTTATCAATAACAATGCCCCCAAGCCATAGACAATATGAAAATGTAATACGAACATGAAATGGAAAAATGAAAAAATAGCTGAGACGAAATCAAGATAGTAGCATGAATTAGTACCGGATATCAACAATGGACATAGCACAAAAGAAAAAACTAAACGGCTACAACTGCTTGCAACATGAAATAGACAGCAATAATAATAACGAAGTACCGCCTCTTGTACAATGAAATCAAACCGAGGTACCACCTCGTATAATCAAGAAATATAATCGAGGTATTGCCTCGTATCCACATTTCTCAATTTCAATCATAATCTTAAGGTTAAACAATTATGGAAGAGATAACAATAACTCTAATTAAGGTTAAGTAATTATGGAAGAGATGGAAAAGTAATTAAAGAGGCACCACCTTCAATTAATGCTTATAAAGGTTTATTTGACAACAAGTGTAGGACATAAATCAATCAACTTCAAATAAGACATGTAAGGAGGAATTTAGCAATTGGAGGATTTAACATGATAAGACAACTTCATTTTAATGAACATAAGAACCTAAGAGTGTAAGACGGTCAAATTTTCACATATAAGCCGTTTACACACTTGTCACCTCGTGTACACGCCTTTCACATAGTTCAAATAGTGCAAACAACCCAATTCCTATGGGAAAGTTCCCCCATACAATGTTAGGCAAGATACTTACCTCAAAAGTCCTCAATCAATACTCATAAATACCTTTTTCCTTCACAATTCACCTCCGCTCGGTACAAATCTAAATAAAATCAACTTAATAACATCAAATAATGCAAGAGAAATCTATCCCAATAATTAAAATTTTGATCTTTACTCAATTACTCAAAAGTCCACAAAAATCAACCCGGAACCCACCCGGTAAAAATCCGAGTCCAATGGTAGATTCCAACTACCCATGACCCCATGAGTTCATATATGTAATTACTTTCAAAATCCGAGTCCAAATTGACTCTCAAAACTCAAATTCTTATTTTTCAAAAACTTGACAAAGTTTCACAATTTTTTTCACTTTGAATCACATGATTTTGAAGTTAAAATTCAAGATATAATGATGGAATATGAATAAAAATATATTAGAATCAATTACCCAAAGTTTGAAGATGAAAACCCCTATGCAAAATCGCCTCCTAAGGAATCTAGGGTCCAAAATATGTTAAAATGAAGCTAAGTCCCTATCCATCGCAAATCTGATAACATCAGTACCAGCACACACAATTCTCAACAAAACACTCTAAAACTAATCTGGAATGCACCCGAGCCCTTGGGGGCTCCAAACCAACCATCTGCATAAGTCTAAAAATATCACACGAACTCGCTCGCAGGATCAAAGCACCAAATTAACCTCTAAAATCACGAATCGGATGCCAAAATGCATGAAAATTACCATGAACTTCTAGAATCGCAACCAAGCTTCTGAACCATATCAAATCAACTCCAAATGACACCAAATATTGAAGGCAAGTTCCATATGACTAAACGGACCTATTTCAAGTCCCGAAACCAAAAGCTGAACTCGATAGCCTTAAATTCAAACCATGGTCAAACTTAGAAAAATTCCAAACCTCTAAATTTCCAACTTTTGCAAAATGATGCCTAAACCTTCTAGAAACATCCAAATCCGAATCTGGGTATATGCCAAAGTCTAAAATCACCACCCGGATCTACCTGAACCATAAAAACTCTAAATCATATACGAACCACTCATAAATCAGAGTCGATGATGCACGCAAGTCTTAATACACTATATGAAGTTACTCATGACCTCAAACTGTCGAACCGGACACAATTGCTCAAAATGACTAGCCGGGTCATTATATAAAGATAATAATATATCAAAACAGAAGCATGAATTTATTCTGAGCCCGCAAGGGTGTTCTAAAATAATTTAATCCTCTTACAGTTGCCTATTGCAAAGACCATGTTAATACTTTCCTTATAACCTACAACTTCGGCTTTCCTCATGGCTTCCTAAAATATAGGCAAAAGAAGCAAGTAAGGTAAATCAACATATTCCATAGAAACAATGAAATATACCTACCTCTTTTAGTTACTCCTATTTGCAATCTAATATACGTATAACCTGTAGAAAATCACAAGATTGAAAAGGAGTTATATTCAGTGATCGTGTGTTTTCACATGTATTACAATGCTACAACTGACTGCATTTTTACAAGTCATAAACCAGACGAAAAACTAGGCTAAGTGATAGCTACTACAAATGTCTTAGAGTTCTACTACATGTATGACTACTACGTTGAGTTAAGTACAAACTCTATAATGCAATCTAACCATCCTTATCTCGTGTAAGCTTATCCTTATCATGATCAGCTTCTTTAACACTTCCCCTCAAGCTAGTTAGGGGTGGAGTTACCACTCCTAGCTTGATTCAAAAACCTGCAAACATCTGCTTAGAATGCCTTAGTATGAATGTCTGCTAGCTGGTCTTTTGATCTAACAAACCTTGTGACAAGCTGGCCACTGGCAACCTTTTCTCTAACAAAATGATAGTCCATTTCAACATGCTTTGTTCTGGCATGCATTATTGGATTGACTGTCATATATAGTGCACTCAAGTTATCATAGAATAATGTTGGTGCAATTTTTAAATGAACCCCAATGTCATTGAGAATGTAGGTTATCCATGTCATTTCAGTTGTTGTCGAGTCCAGTGCTATATACTCAGATTCTGCACTAGACCTTAAAGCTGTGTGTTGCTTCTTGGATGTTCAAGATATGCAGTTAGCTCCTAGGTAGATATTGTAGCCTATAGTTGATCTCTTATTCATAGGACATTCTCCCCCGTCTGCATCAGAGAAACCATATAACCTGAATAGTGACTGAGACAAGATTCTTAGACCATACTCAGTTGTGCCTTTCACATATCTAAGTATCCTTTTTACAGCTTGGTAATAAGTGTTGTTTGGACTTTGCATGAATTGACTTGCCAAAGTTACTGCATGAGCTATGTCTGGCCTTGTGAGAGTTAAATACTGTAGACTACCAACAATACTCCTGTATAGTGAAGTATCCACTGGATCATCCATAAATTCTTGTAGACCATGCTTCTGTGCTAGAGCTGTGCTTATTGGTTTAGCAAGTGTCATGCTAGTCTTGGCAAGTAATTCTGCAACATACTTACTTTGATTCAGATGAATGCCTCCAGTAAAGTAGGTGGACTCGATCCCTAAGAAGAAGTGTAAAAAACCAAGGTCCTTCATAGCAAACTCCTTCCCTAGTTCACCAATGATTTTTGAAATTAGTGCAGTGTGACTCCTAGTGACAATAATATCATCAACATACAGAAGAAGGAGGATTGTGGCTCTTTTACAGTGCATCACAAAGAGTGAGGAGTCTGCCTTACTGCGCTTAAACCCAAGGTGAAGCAAATGTAGACTGAACTTGTCAAACTAGGCTCTAGTTGCCTGCTTAAGGTCATACAATGCTTTCTTTAGAAGGCACACACTGTCAGGCTGTCTAAGATCTTTACAACCTGGTGGCTGACCCATGTACACCTCCTCTTGTGAATATCCTTTGCCAACTAGTCTTGCCTTGTACCTATCATTGTATCAGCCTTTAACTTAGTTTTAAACACCCACCTAGAGCCAACTAATTTTCATATCAGGTTCCTTGGGCACCAGTGTCTAGGTCTTGTTTTGGTGAAGTGCATTAATCTCCTCTTGCACAGCTGCAAGCCATTCTGGTGAGCTAAGTGACTTATAGTGTGTGGCTCCTTAGCTGCTACCAGACACATGTGTCTTATTGGCATGTATTTTGATTTATGTCTGGTCACCATGTGATGCTTTTGTGCATTTAATGTGTGCTCTTCTGGTTCTGCTTGTGTTGGTATAGCTTGTGTATCTTGATTAGGTTCAGTGTTGGACCAATTAGACAAGTCAACTTCATGATGGATTCCCTATGGATCATAAAGTGGAAACATATTAGAGTCAGAAGATGCACTGTCCTGAGCTGAGCTATTTGGTTCTTCACTTGATCCAGTGGACTCAGGTTCAGCAGGGGCATCAGTCATGATCCAAGGAAGGCTAGGAGTTGCTGCAACCATGTGATCATCTATTCCTTTAAGAACTACTATTAAAAGAGATTCAGCAGGCTCAACATTGTGGTCAGTTCTTGGTGTAGGCTCAACAGTCCCATCAGGCACATCAACTGAAGAATCATGTGTGGACTGATCACTTGGTGGTGGTGCATTCACATATGTTGTAGGCTGATCACCTTGATCACTTTATGGTGATCCATTTAACACTTCCCCTGAATTATAAGAGTACACATCTGAGCTTGAGGTATTCTGCAACCTGGAGAAAAATTCATAGAAGGTAGCAATGTGAGTAGAATCACTTGAATTGTCCAGTGGTGCGTCTGGTTGCACATAAGGCAATGTGTTTTCATCAAAGACCACATGTCTTAAGACAAAAACTCTCCTGGTAGGTGGGTGGTAACACCTATAACCTTTATGAATGCTACTGTATCCAATAAACACACAAGTATAAGTCTTTGGAGAGAATTGTATTTTTCCTTTCAAGTAAGGAAAACACCTGCATCCAAAGACTTTTAGACTATTATAATCCGGATGCTCTCCAAAGAGCTTAAAGAATGGAGTTCCCATTTGTAACACTGATGAAGGCATTATATTAATTAAGAATACAGTTGTGGCGCGGTCAAAATCCAAAATACCAAATTCTAGGTTTTTCTTCAAAATCCCAAATTTCTACAAATATTTATGTCTAAATCCATATATAATCCAAGTATTTAACTTGCAATAGGTGGGAATCACTTATCTTGAAATAGATGATGAAGATGGAGCTCCAAAAATTGCTACAAGATCGGCTCTCGTGGCGGAAATGAAGTGAAAATGTCCAAAATCCCGTTTAAAACAACTCACTGCCTAGCATTGCCCTTCTTAGCGTTCACGGCAAATGCCTCGCGTTCGCGAAGGCCAAATGTCTCTGACCCAAAATTTCCTCTTCGCATTCGTGACCTCCTCATCGCGTTCACGATGGCTAAAAGACCTTACTCCTCCACGTTAGCGTTCCACACTTCGGGTTCGCGAAGGCCAACGACCTCGGACCCATCTCCTCCTTTCTTATTCGCGTTCGCGAAGGCTTGCCCAGCTCCCGCCTCGCGTTCGCGTTCGCGAAAGGACAAATCCAGCA
>AWOL01S0027370.1:31839-45815 GCA_000715115.1 Nicotiana otophora | reverse complement strand
CCCCCCCAAATTCCTCTTTGCGGACGCAGAACTTCCTTCGCGTTCGCGAAGAAGGAAACCAGACACCAGCAACAGCAGTCAAACAACTCCAATTGGGTCCGAAACCACCCTGAAACACACCCGAGGCCCCCGGGACCCCATCCAATCATACAAACCAGTACTATAACATAACACAAACTTTCTCGAGACCTCAAATCATATCAAACAGCATCAAAATCATGAATCACGCCCCAATTCAAACTTTATTGAACTTTGAAACATCAAACTTCTAGATTCGATGGAGGAACCTATCAAATCACGTCCAATTGACCTCAAATTTTGCACATAAGTCATAATTGACATTACAGACCTACTCCAACTTCCGAAATAGGAATTCGTCCCTGATACCAAAAAGTCCGCTCCCAGTCAAACTTCTCAAAAACCTTCAATTTCTAACTTTCGCCAAACGACTCCAAAATGACCTATGGACCTCCAAATCCACTTCCGGACGCGCTCTCATTACTGGAATCACCATACAGAGCTATTCTCAGACTCGTAATTCCAAACGGACATCGATAGCATTGAAATGCACTTCAACCCAAATTTATGAAATTCTTCCAAAATGCCAACTTCCACAATAGCACTGAAACGCTCCTGGTTCATCCAAAACCCGATCCGGACATACACCCAAGTTCGAAATCATCATACAAACCTGTTGGAACCTTCAAACCCCGATTCCGAGATTGTTTACTCAAAAATCCAACCTTAGTCAATTCCCTGAATCTCAATTCTGACTACGCGTACAAGTCATAATACCTGAAGTGAAGTTGCTCATGGCCTCAAACTGCTGAATGTCGCGCTAGAGCTCAAAACGACCGGTCGGGTAATTACATTCTCTCCCACTTAAACATATGTTCTTCCTCAAAGGTGCTGAGAACTGCGCTGGAGTTGTCCGAAATCACTGTTTAACACCTCGTGCACCTACCTGGGCTACCACAACTCAGTTGAGCACATTAACTCGATCAAATCTGAAGATATTCTCTTTTATTTAGGCAAATAAGCCTTAGAGCCCAGTTCCAACATCCGAAATTCTCTGCGAAGCCTGCTTCCAACGTACGAACACTGTATCAATCACCACACGATGTACCAGAACATGAGTGCATACCTTTGCCGAATTCACACCATGCACTGCAACATTCACATGACCATAATAAAATTCTCTGATCATAATAGCCGACATTCCCCGAATCTGATGCTCACCATGCACCTCATGACATATATAAGTCTGGTTCCAACTCTTGTAATACCGCCACGACAGAAGAGACGTGTAGAAATTCATAACCAACTGCCGAGTCAACAAATCATTGAGTCTCTCCTCCTGACTAGAATCATCACCCCATTATAACCAAATGATGGTATTTGCTCTTTACTATACTTCATATAATCCGATCGCACTGATCCCAGGTTAAATAATCTCGTCTCACCCCAGTACAAGCTACTCAGGCAATAAGCTACCTCAGACACGATCAAAAGTCTCATGTGATGCCACAATGTGCCAACAAGCTACTAACTCGAACGTGATACATAAGGAAAATAAACTCTGGAAGGTATTACTCAACCCACGTAACTAATGAGACAACTGAAAAGGTGTCATGAACCTTTCCTCAGAAAATGGGACACAAAACACGCAAAATAGAATATAGGGGACTATAGTCAACATCACACTGTTTCAGCATGCAACCCGAACCAAACAACATACATGTGGCGGCGTGCCACCCGATCCGCACAAAACGAATCAATAAGGAAATATTTACCGAGCTAGAATGTTCATTACTACAAAATATCCGAATATTGGACACAAGCATGCTAATTGCATAATACCATCCCTGAGAGGACCGACAGTGCCATACACTAACAAAACTCAAGCACAACTAAGGTGCGACATATGATCTGAATCTCGAGAGCCATCCTGTTCACATAACATCATTGCTACGCGGAACCTCAGCACATGTGAAATTTATCAAGCAGTTTCACAACTCACACGGCACAATATAGCATTACATGAAAAAGCCGATGATGAAACGACATCCAACGTCTGAATACTCCTCCATAAGGAGCACTATGCTGAATTGAACACATCCTGCCTGATACAAAGCCCATATTCATATTTAAATCCTTCCACAGACCTCAAGCCGATTCGGATCGCATCGTACTAGGTAATAAGCTTCCAAGGATCCATAATAACCCTTTTTCCCATAACTCATAAGATCAACCATCATAACCGGAACGAACTTCCACAGCCCACAACCGAGCGCCCTCCAGGCATAAATTTTCGAATTAGCAATATTGCCAGAATCTTCATACATAGTTTCAATATTCACTCAATCAAGTGTCTACATGTCATACTTATACCATCTTCCCGTGGGATACGCTCCCACGACCTTCTGCACCAGGTAACAAGTCTGCACATCCATACCACCGACCGCACTAAAGTTGTAAAGCAAATCAAGAATCCACAAATCAATACACAAGGCCTCTTACACATGACATCAACCTTATGTGACGCCGAAAATAATACCACCTTACTCTAAACATCTAAATACTTTTTCCTGCTCATCCAAGCTCATGACATCCTTGTCAACACCGAACCTCAATCTCGAATCCTCAACTTTCGAATCCCATGCTACTTAATGCGCTTAATCATGCCAATGCGTAAGAGAACAAGAATTTCATCATAACTCCTGAACCACTAATAGGGTAAACACTTCATCATATAGAAACCTTCTACTTAACTCATTTCAAGAGAACCATTGCAACATGTGACTGAATTCCCATATCCGCAGAAAATACCAATCCTCAAGTAGTGGTCTAAACCACCATATCTCTTCTGGGATCTATCTACACATAACATGCCAAAATGCTCGAATGTCCCCAAATAAAATCAATTACGGCGGCCATCAAACCTCACACGTACTGCCACAAATCACATGCATAACTCCACACGCTGAAGGAGCTGATCATTGCCATCATCATGCCAATTCAACCATTGCTAACAAAACCCGACTTCTCCTAATTTACTCTGGACTTCCTTAGAAATAACAACAACTCTTTTATCAATATAACGAACTCAATCTGTACTCATCCCGAGTGATCCTATTTCACAAGGACACATTATCTCAAACCCACGAACTATTTCATACCCTCCTTGCGCATAATCGCGTCTTCAACTGATATACCCATTCTGATGATTCTTCTATAAATCCAAAGTTACATGCTACCCTTCCTCTCATGATACCCCACAGACCAAAGATAACACGAAACACTCCAAGCTCCTCTGTCATAATCTGCTGCAAAAGCTTGATACTTAACCATACAACAAGCTCGAAATCCTTAGGCACCATACTTTAACTTTTGAATCCACTAGGACCGTTGTTGAGAGTCACCCATTCCGACCTGGTCCCTAATATAATCAACTCCAAGGCTTTGCTAGCACATGAACACTCTCTCAATAAGAACCCGGTTGAATCACTTTCCTTGTACATCACATTTGCACGAAACATAAACTCTGGGTCTTCCCCAAACCTGAACACGAATCGATAAGGCCAAATATAGCACACATTCCTCAAATCCTTTGCTCAATTTACTACTCATGTTCTCTTTCTCTAGTCATGGCAACCGACCAGCACACCGATAACTAGAAACCGCACTAGTTGACAACTACACATTCCAATAATAGACGGTGGGGCTCTCCCACTTAGCCTGAAGCTACCATCGCATGATCCCGGAACCCACCTAGGTTCCTTATCTCCTATTGACATGACCTTGCACAATCAACCTGCCAAATTCCTCAAAATCCTTCCATTAACCTTTAATGAACACTCTGAACCACTAGCCACAGTTACATATTCAATCTTTTACCGTGTATCCAGTATAATTCTTCATAGAAGCTTCGTCAACACCACGTGACGGCTAACCTGCTCACAGGAGATAACCCACCTGTGGAAATTTTATGCCGACATATTCCAACGTCGTTGCACTAGGTATAATTACTACGAAATCAGTAGACCATCCCGAGTCCGAGCTCGTTCACCAGTTGCACCAGTCCGTTAACTCCTCATGGACATCAACTAAAGGTGCGACAATACATTCCAATCCAAAGTCATGTTGTGTCCTTCTTTATATCAAGCAACTCCTTTCTGTTGTATCTAATCTCCCGTTGTATAATAGTCAATATTTCAAAATAAGTACGTAGACCCAATCACCGTCCACCATAATTCCCAAATCATTCTAAACTTTCCTCAAGGCGTGTAGCTATCCTATCACAGAACCCACATACTACTCTGCCACTCTCCCACTTTGGTCAAACCCTCTCTTCTTTAAGCAACTACTCGACTTATGTTTCTCACACTTGGCCTTCTAGAATTTTAACCACTGTAAGACACCTCCCACATGTCCTTCCTCATCCTTCACTACCCAGTTGTTGCCTTAAATAAAAAATCTATCTCTGTAGCACTTGAACCAACAGATCGCTACTAACTTTAAACCTCTTAGAAGATCCTCTTTCTCGAGCCATCAATATTAGAAGTACCAATTCGATTCTGAAACCGCTACACTTTGTTATCTCTGACAACCACATCTCAAGCACCATTTCACAGTACCTTGCCCCAAAGGCAAATTGAAGAAGGACATAACATCGGTGAACCTTAACGCGTTCAACAAGGACGATGACACCACATCACAATTTGAGAACTCTACTACGCTCAAAATACCAAGCCTCATTATTCCATCAACCCAAATCTGGACATTGGGATTGGAAATAAGATACTGAATCTCAGAACCATGCACTGAGTAAATCTCCTTCCAAGTCATTCACTGTCCCGACACATAGGCAAGAATCCTACCCTCACATCAATACTGTGTGATTACAACTCATGAGGATCATAGCATCCTGTACATAGCCTCAAAGCTCTCAAAAGTACAACTACTCAGCTAAAATGGCGGAATATCCTTCCGCACGGCGACGGCAATAGCCAAACAACTATGCAGGGAGAAACAACCCCAACCACATCTGTAGTACCATTACAATTCCTCAATTTCTGATTTATAACCAGCGCTTCACGTCGCATAAGATTGAATAGGAAGGAAATGAAGGCATAAGCCTCAAAGGAATCAAATCGCACGATGAGGAATCAAGAAGGAAAGTGCTCTTAATAGCCCTGTAGCCTCTCGAAGATAAGTACAGACGTCTCCGTACCGATCCGCAAAACTCTACTAAACTCGCTCATGACTCGTGAGACCTAAGTGAACCTAGTGCTATGATACCATGTTGTCACGACTCAAAATCCATTAAAGGTCGTGATGGCACTGGACACCACTGTCAGGCAAGCGAACACTAAATAGTCAATTAAATTCGCATTTTAATATTTCTGAAATTGTAAATTTAATTCTATTTATCTAGTAAAAGATGAATTTACATAATAAATAACAATGTTTTTCCAATTTCAATACTGAACATCCCATAATCATCCTAGAACCCGGTATTACAAGTACATGAGCGTTTTTTAGAAATTTAAAATAAAATACAATAACTGTCCTGAATATAATTTGGACAGAAAAAAAATACAATACTCTGAAGGAGACTCTGCTGGCTGTGGTGCGTCGTACAGAATGCAGCTCACCTAAGTCCCCGTCATAATCGCGCCTCTGCGCCCACAAGGACATTAAACATATGTGTACCTGCAAAACAATGTGCAGCAAGTGTAGTATAAATACGTAACTCAACGCGTACCCAGTAAGTATTCCGCCTAACCCCGAAGAAGTAGTGACAAGGGGTCGAATTCGACACTTACTATGGGCTATAAATAGGATATCAATGATATAATTAAGTATGGATTATATGAACGATTGCAAGCTCAATATTTTGAAGTAAGTAAGCAGTTCTTTTATAATTAAGGAATCTCCAAATTTATTTTCATACTTTAACAATTTATATCTCCGACCAGTGAGGCCATATCAGTTGTCATAAATTTCAGGACAAGCAATACAAGCATGCGCCAATCATGTCGAGGTCGTTCGGCCCGATCCAACATAATATTTAAACTGTACACTGCCAGAGGGTCGAATGGCGCAAACCATAGATGCATCTATTTAATCTACCAAGGCGTTTGTCCCGTTCCACAAAAGATAACACATTCAAATAATCAATCAAGAATTCATCAAGGGGCAATTATCCAAGGAAAAGGCAAGTTCTCTTTTAAAAGTTAATAAAACGATGTCTAGCTTTTTAGAAATTTATTAACAGAGTTCGATATGATTTAAGCATTTTAAATTGACAATAAGATTGTAAATATTACAAGTATAGCATGCTTTTGGGTCCTAGACTACCCGAACTTAAGCATAATAGTAGCTACGCGCGGACTCTCGTCATCTCGTGCGTACGTAGCCCCCACAAATAGGAGCACACAGTGATTTATCTCACCTATGGGGTAAATTCCCTCTTACAAGGTTAGAAAGGAGACTTACCTCGCTCTAAAGTTCCATAACCGGCTCCCAAGCTATTCAATCAACTAAAATCGATGCCCAACACTCCAAACTAGCCATATAATGTGCAAACCAATGAAAATATACTCTAATATTCATAACAATTCAATTTACAACCATTCCCAACTCCGTTCGAAAAGTCGATAAAATCACCCTCGGGCCCATATGCCCGGATTCCGAAAATGTTGTAAGATAATCATTATCCATAACCTTATGAACTCAAATATATTATTTATTCCCAATTCCATGCCCAAATTTGTGGTCAAAATCCAAAATACCAAATTCTAGATTTTTCTTCAAAATCCCAAATTTCTACAACTTTTCATGTCTATATCCATATATAATCCATGTATTTAACTTGCAATATGTGGGAATCACTTACCTTGATATAGATGATATAGATGGAGCTCCAAATATTGCTACAAGATTGGCTCTCATGGCGGAAATGAAGTTAAAATGGCCAAAATCCCGTTTAAAACAACTCACTGCCCAGTACTGCCCTTCTTCGCTTTTGCGACAAATGCCTCGCATTCGCGAAAGCCAAATGTCTCTTACCCAAATTTCCTCTTCGCATTCGCGGCCTCCTCGTCGCGTTCGCGATGGCCAAAAGACCTTACTCCTCCGTGTTCGCGTTCAACACTTCGCATTCGCAAAGGCCAACGACCTCGGACTCATCTTCTCCTTTCTTCTTCGTGTTCGCGTCGCCTTGGCCGCATTCGCGAAGGCTTGCTCAGCTCCTGCCTCGTGTTCGCGTCCACTGCTTTGCGTTCGCATCCACTGATTTGCGTTCGCGAAGGCCAAATAAAGGGCCCTCCCCCCCCCACCACCACCCCACAAATTCCTCTTCACGAACGCGGGACTTCCTTCGCGTTCGCGAAGAAGGAAACCAGACACCAGCAACAGCAGTCCAAACAGCTCTAATTGGGTCCGAAAACACCCCTAAATACACTCGAGGCCCCCGGAACCCCGTCCAATCATATAAACCAGTCCCATAATGTAACACAAACTTGCTCGAGACCTCAAATCACATCAAACAACATCAAAATCATGAATCGTGCCCCAATTTAAACTTTAATGAACTTTGAAACTTGAAACTTCTACATTTGATTCCTGAACCTATCAAATCACGTCTGATTGACCTCAAATTTTGCACACAAGTCATAATTGACATTACAGACCTACTCTAACTTCCGGAATCGGAATCCGACCCCGATACCAAAAAGTCTGCTCCCGGTCAAACGTTTCAAAAACCTTCAAATTTCTAACTTCAGCCAAACGAGTCCAAAATGACCTACGAACCTCCAAATGCACTTTCGGACGTTCTCCCAGTAACAGAATTACCATACGAAGCTATTCTCAGACTCGGAATTCCAAACGGTCATCAATAGCATTGAAATGCACTTCAACCCAAATATATGAAATTCTTCCAAAATTCCAACTTCCACAATAGGCGCCGAAACGCTCACGGGTCATCCAAATTATGATCCGTACAAATGTCCAAGTCCAAAATCATCATACGAACCTGTTGGAACCTTAAAACCTCTATTCCGAGATCGTTTACTCAAAAATCTAACCTTAGTCAATTCCTCCAACTTAAAGCTTCCGAAATGAGAATTTTCTTTTCAAATCAACTCTGAGATCCCTGAATCTCAATTCCGACTACGCATACAAGTCATAATACCTAAAGTGAAGTCGCTCATGGCCTCAAACTTCTGAATGACCCGATAGAGCTCAAAATGACCGGTCGGGTCGTTACAAGCATTTTGCTCCATCCGGGGCCAGTAGTATCCTGTCCTAATTAACTTTAATACTAGCGAGTCCGCACCCGAGTGATTTTTGCAGATTCCTTTTTGAACTTCTCTCATGATGTAATTAGCCTCAGAGGCTCCTAAACATCTGGCCAAATGGCCTTGGAAAGACTTTCTATACAACTGGCCTCCCAGAAGCTGTAACGAGATGTTTTAGTATGGAGTGCCCAGGATGCCTTGGGATATTCAGGTAGTTTGTCGTGCTCCAGATAGTAGATGATCTCATTTCTCCAGTCCCAGACCAAAATGCTCGTAGTTACTTCATAATAATCGTCCACATCCAATACCTAATGCATGAGTTGTACTACCGTACCGAAGTCTGATCCATTCATTTTCATGGACAAGCCCAGATTGGCCAGTACATCTGCTTTTGCATTTTTTTCTCTAAGGATGTGGGTGATCGACCATTCCCTAAACCGTTCGAGCAGAGTCTGGATTTTCACTACATATTGTTGCATGCGTTCCTCTTTCTTATCGAAGATCCCGTATACATGATTTACTACTAGTTGGGAATCGTATTTGATTTCAATAAACTCGGAGTCTAGTCTCTGTGCCAGTTCAAGTCCTGCAATCAAAGCTTCATACTTGGCTTCATTGTTAGTCAAGGGAACAGTTCTTATGGCTTGCTTCAAGGTTTCTCCCGAGGGCATAATTAGTACTACCCCGAGCTCGGACCCCTTCACGTTGGAAGCTCATTCCGTGAACAAGGTCCAAACTCCTGATGTCGTTTCCGACACCATCACCGCTTCCTTGGTAGCCAAAGGCAGTAGTTCGGGACTAAAATCGGCCACGAAGTCAACCAAAACTTATGATTTGATCGTAGTCCTAGGTTTATACTCTATGTCATATTCAATCATTTCGACTGCCCACTTGGCCAGTCATCCTGACAATTCAGGCTTGTGAAGGATATTCCGCAAGGTAAAGGTTGTCACCACGGCTATCGGGTGGCATTGAAAATAAGGCCTAAGCTTTTGAGCGGTGACTACGAGAGCTAAGGATAATTGTTTGAGTATAGGTAGCGAGTTTCCTCTCCCGTTAAATTTCACTAACATAATAGATAGGATATTGCGTACCTTCATGTTCTCATACTAAGACAAAACTTAACGCTACCTCCGAGACCGCTAGGTAAATTAGCAACAGTTCGCCTTTGTCTGGTTTCGATAGTAATGGAGGGCTTGATAAATACCTTTTCAAATCTTTCAATGCATGCCGGTTTTTCGGAGTCCATTCAAAGGTGTTCTTTTTCATAAGTGAGAAGAAGCGATGGCATTTTTCTGAAGATCGGGAAATGAACTTGCTTAAAGCGGTCGGTCTTCCAGTTAACCTATGAACCTCTTTCACATTTGATAGCTGGTCAGGAATGTCCTTGATGGCATCAGTTTTATCGGGATTGACTCTGATCCCCCTTTGTGACAGTTGGAAACTAAGAACTTACCGGAGCTGACTCTAAATGCACATTTTTGGGGGTTAAGCTTCGTGTTGTGCTTCCTTAAGATGTTAAAGGTTTCTTGGAGGTGCTTCAGATGATCAAGTGCATTCAAAGACTTAACCAGCATATCATCTATGTAAACTTCCATTGTCTTCCCTATTTACTTTTCGAACATTTTATTCACAAGCCTCCAGTAAGTGGCTCAGATGGTCTTAATCCCCAGCGGCATCACATTGTAGCAATATGTGCCAAAGTTTGTTATGAACAAAGTCTTTTTCTGATCCTCCAGGTTCATTTTGATCTAGTTGTACCCGGAATAGGCATCGAGGAAACTCATCAACTCGTACCTGGCCGTTGCATTAATCATTTGATCAATGTTTGGCAATGGGAACGAGTCTTTTGGGCATGCCATATTCATATCCTTATAATCTATGCACATGCAAAATTTATTATTCTTTTTTGAAACTACTACTACGTTAGCTAGCCAGTCGGGATACTTTACCTCCAAGATTAAACCAATATCAAGCAATCGGGTTACCTCTTCTTTGACAAACCTATTTAGATCTCGGCAATAGGGTGTTTATTATACCTTAGTGAAGGGATGTTGGAATCTAGACTTAACTTGTGCATGGCCACCTCTACGGAATACCTGTCATATCCGCATGCGACCACGTAAAACAATCAATATTAAATTTAAGAAATTCCATAAATCCTAACCTGAGCTTGGGGTTTTATCCTGTCCCCAAGTGGAACTTCCTCTCTAAAAACATCTTAAACAATATGACTTGTTCGAGTTCTACTATTGTGGATTTGGTTGCGTCTGTTTCTTATGGTACCTAGAAATACCTTAGTACCTGATAGGATTCCGACGGCTCCTCCCCCTTGTCGACTTCGTTTGGCTCGGGAGCATACGTCGGTTCCTATAATTGCTATGCTGCATGTTCCTTCCCTTTATTACTAGAAACCGAGATCGCATTCATCTCCTTTGCTGCCGATTGATCTCCTCTTATTTGTTTAATTCCCTCTAAAGTTGGGAATTTCATAAGTTGATGGCATGGTGATGGCACAACCTTCATCTCGTGTAGCCATGGCCTTCCAAATAATGTTATAACCCATGTCACCGTCTACTACTTCAAATAGGGTCGTCTTCATGACCCGTTCGGTATTCGTGGGTAGTAAGATCTCCCTTCAGGTTGTCTTCATGATGCTTCCGGTTAGCTTTGCTTGTGCCATCACTCTCTATTGGATAATATTGGCTGAACTCCCTGGGTCCACCAAAACACATTTAATTTTAAAATCTAAAATATTAAGAGAAATTACCAGGGCATCGTTGTGCGGTAGTAGGAGTCCATCGGCGTCCTCCTCCGTGAAGGTGACATTATCCTCGACGACTTCCCGGAGTCTTTTGCTATGGATCGCTGATACCTTTGTATTTTTGCAGATGAAAAGGTTACACTATTAATCTCATTCCCTCCGAAAATCATGTTGATCGTTAGGTGAGGAGGATCTTCTCCTGTCCTTGAGGGCTCCGCATTATCCCGGTTGCGGCCGTAGTTATTTTTAGCCTGATCACTTAAAAACTCTCTGAGATCGCCACTTTTCCGCAATGTCACCACCTCCTCTCGCAGATGTCGGTAGTACCCAAACTGATAGCCATTAGTCCCATGATACTCACGCCAAAGGTTAGGATCCCTCTAATTGGGATCGGATTTCAACGACCTTGGGAACCGTTCTTCCTTAATGTTGATCATTGCCGATACCAGTTCCATCATGCTGACATTGAAATTATACTCAGAAAATCTAGTATAGGTGGAATGTCGGGGGCCTGATACCTCTTTGTCCTGCAACGATCTGTTATTCCAGCCACGGTCAACTCTCCTATCGGTAACGAACCTATCCACCGACTGAAAACCTCTGCCTCTTCTTTTGTCCCTTTCGTATCAAAAAACCCGGCCTTTAGAGGACTGTCGAAATGTGTCGAAATCATCCTTAAACTTTTCCATATTCTTTTATCGATCCCGACACTTGGTTGATGCTGGAAAACCGAGCTGGTCATTCTCTGTGATGACCCGATAGGTCATCTTATGTCTTAGAACTTAATTCTGTGCTTTGAAGCCT
The DNA here is from genome assembly GCA_000715115.1 of Nicotiana otophora. NCBI lineage: Eukaryota > Viridiplantae > Streptophyta > Magnoliopsida > Solanales > Solanaceae > Nicotiana > Nicotiana otophora. Next base: position 33,941 of record AWOL01S0027370.1, on the reverse strand, counting down.
CAAATACCTCATTTTAGTCATCATCGGTTTGTGTGCGCAGTCTGGGTGTTTTCCGGAAAGCTTTTATGTTAAAACCTGATAAAAATATGAAACTTCTGCTTTAAAAGTTAGTTGAGTTGACTTGGGTCAACGTTTTGAGCAAACATACTCGGATCCGTATTTTGACGGTCCCGATGGATCCGTATCATAATTTGGGACTTGGGTGCATGCCTAGAATCAAATTCGGACGTCCCTAGCTCGAGTTATCGCATTTTGTAGAAATTTGAAAGTTTAAAAGTTTGATGAATTTGAAGTATTTGACCCATAGTTGACTTTTCGATATCGAGTCCGTATTTTGGTACCGGAAGCTGGTATAGGTTCAATACCATATTTATGATTTGTCTGTGAAATTTGGTAAGAAATGGAGTTGGCTTGACGTGATTCGGACGTCCGGTTATGAAAATCAAAGTTTTAAAGTTTTCTTGAAAGTTTTATTTGATTTGGTGTTCAATTAATAATTCTAGGTGTTATTTTGGCTATATGATTGCGCGAGCAAGTTCGTATAATAATTTTAGACTTGTGTGCATGTTTGGTTTGGATCCCCGAGGGCTCGGGTGAGTTTTAGATAGGCTACGGGGTGAATTGGACCTAGAAAAATCTGATATTTTTTGCTGCACCTGGTTTTCTCGTGTGTTGTGCTAGCAATCACGAAGCCATTCACGTGATCGCGAAGGGGATCTGGGTTGGGGGAGGATTTTACACTATACGAACGCGAGTCTATGGTCGCGAACGAGGAGTAATGGGGGGTTGCTCTATGCGAACGCGACCCGTCACATGCAAACGCATAGCGTTAGCTAAGCTGGGGAGGAGAATTGAGGTTACACTACGCGAACACGAGTCTTGTCTCGCGAATGCGGAGGTCGGGGGGCTAAACCTATGCGAATGTCTGTAGCCTCTCGCGATCACGTAAGCCTAACAGGCACAGCTCTTCGCCAATGTGTCAGTGTTCACGCGAACGTGATGAACACTGGCGCCCAGTGTTAAAATAGTCCCAATTACGGGATTTTTGCCATTCCTTCAAAATTTCAAAACTAGAATACCTAGAGGCGATTTTCCTAAAAGATTTCCTTCCCCAATTTATTGGTAAGTATTCTAATATACTTTCTTTCAATTACCCATTACATTTCATGAGTTTTCAACCTAAAATCTAGGATTTTCATAGTGGAAATTGGGGGTTTGGGTAGAATTAGAGATTTTTGTAAAATTGGGATTTAGACCTCAAATTGAGGTCCAATTTCAAAACAAATTACATAACCGGGCTCGGTGGTGAACGGGTACTCGAGTTTTGGTCCGAATTTTGGGTTTGGACCAAGCGAGCCCAGGAGTTGACTTTTGCAATCGTGGGTAGTTCCTAAGGCTAAATTTGAATCATTTGATTGGTAATTTGCTATATTCTTTTGGTTCGGAGGCTTGTTTGAAAGGCAAAGTTGTGATTTAGCTTTTAGTGGACTTTTGGAGCAAGGCAAATGTCTTGCCTAACTTTGTTGAGGAAATTTTTCCTACTATTTGACATTGTTTGCTACATGCGGGGGTGATACATATATGAGGTGATGAGCAAATATGTATGTGCCAGGGTTAACAATTCTCGGAGGTAAATTATATTATAAATTGTGTCTTGTAGAATCATGTGACTGCCACGACCCCAAATTCCCTCCGTAGGATGTCGTGATGGCACCTAGTCTCTAAGACTAGGTAAGCCTATCAATGCGGAATAATAATAAATATCTGAAATAAATAAACTATAATTCAAACAATTTCAACTCCCAAAACCCGGTAGAAATAAGTCACAAGCTTCTAAGAACTTATTCTCAATATCTCCATATGTCAAGGTCTAAATAAAATATAAGGAAGCAACATAAAATGATAGAAGGGGACTCCGGAGTCTGCGGATGCTGGCAGATATACCTCGAAGTCTCCATGCGCACGTAACTCACTGACGTCTAGGCTGGTAAAATGTACCTGGATCTGCACAAAAAGATGTGCAGAAGCGTAGTATGAGTACACCACAGCGGTACCCAGTAAGTGCCAAGCCTAACCTCGGTAGAGTAGTGACGAGGTCAGGT